>JZKD02S1683948.1:294382-313967 GCA_000966675.3 Picea glauca
AGTGAATTCTCATGAATGGAAAAATTACGTGTTAGTATATGTGAATGTTTTAAATCCAAGAGATTGTTTGTGTACTTAATCTATGACTTGAAAGTCGTAATATGAGCTACGTTGTGATTTATACTAATGCTTGATTAAATAGTGAAATTGAATGAATGTAAATTTCTACTTGTTCAAGTACCCGATACATTCCATGTGTAGATATTATGCAACTCATGGGAGGTCTTAACCTTAGTTTGACAGTATGTATAGGATTTAGGATCATATTGAGTCCTTGAAAGTCAGAAATCGACTCGGAAAATGGACAATACCTTAGAGCGGACAGTATGATTCTGTAGACCCGGTGTTGGTCAGTGAAGGTTCATAATTATTGATCCGAAGAGATCGTGACCATTGATCGATGGGAAATCAGAGTCCCTGCATCAGAGAGACCCCTCAGATGTTTTGGGAAGGATTCTGAAACAAACCTGTCCGAGTGAGACCTTTGGGAAAAAATCTCATGTATCATGATAATAACTCCAATGAAAAGGGATCGAAGTTCAGCCAGTATGGACTATAGATCTGTAAGCGAGGGGGATGAATTGTATGTCCTTTATCATTGTGGGTCCCATAAGTGAGTTAGAAGGGTGAGAGATGATGGGGAGCATCATTGCAAAAATATGCATTAGTAGTTGATTAGGTGGATAGATTCAGTGCAAGCCTAGTTGGCTCAGCATTGAATACTTCGGAGTACGATCTTGGTGGATTCAGAGAAACCCTCTGATGGCCTAGAAGTGTGAGTCAAATGGAGGGAATAACTCAACCATATATCAAAAACTAGAGAAATGACATGATAGCCATCAATTTTCCATGAGCCCTATCTAAAATTATAAAACGAAGTTATAACTTCATTCCTGACGTGGCTTGCGAGCGAGGTATATGGAGTGAGTTTAGAGTGACAGGTGTCGCTTACCCATAAGTGGATGAGTCGAGTGGGGTCAACCTAGCTGGATAAACTTCGGTTTTGAACCAATCTCAACCGTCTATTGGGATTTTTTGACTTACACTCACAACTGTCCCTTGAGAAGAAGGTTGTATTCCTCAATACCCTAGTTTAGGAGTAAGGAAAATTATCGAGTCATTCTAGCTCTGAAAAAATGGCATCAAAAGGGAATATTATTTGATACCATATCCATCAGAGGTGAGTTATGAGATTAATAACAAAGAGTCCGAGTGATAGATTTGATGGTCCTGCATGGAGCAGACTCTCTTCGTGGAAGAATTTCACTAGAACTAAATAGGTGCAACGTAGACTTCATGTCATATGACGAGAGAATAAAGGTGTCACATGGATTCCACGTGTCAATAGTACATATCTTGAAGACCAAAAAACTTTGGAAAGGCCATAAATTTTGATCTAGGACTCAGTTTTGAGAAAAATAGCCACCATTGGAAAGCTATTGATGAGAAGAAGATGAGGAGCTAATAAGAAAAGAGGATATCAGGATAACTGAGAAAAGAAATAGTTTTAAATACCCCATCCCTTAAATGGAAAGGTAGGGGTCGGATGTGTCACACAAACCCTGTTGTTGTCAATGATTTTATCAAAAAAAAATTATGTAGTATGCGATGCGTACTGTATAGGAAAATCGCACTAGGGCACACTATACAAAGGTAGTTCCCTAGTGCTAACTATACATAAAAGCACATTGTGGTGCATATATATGCCAAAATCATAGATTAGTTGAAAATATAAATAGTATTGATTTTAATATCATATGTGTACGGGTTAGTGACACGCAATGACTAATAGTATGCACTAGTGCATATATATGTTTGATGCTCCGGGACATTCTATTTTTATTCAAGAAGGGATATAGTTTCTCTTCTTGGTTATATAGATTCTTATTGGCAAGGTCACAATTCAAGTAGATGGTCTACTACAGGGTACATCTTTCATCTTGGTTCAAGTCTGATTCCATGCTCCAGTAAGAAGTTAATAACTCTTTCTCTTTCTTCTTGTGAAGTAGAGTATAGGTAGCTAAGGAAGAAACTAAAGAAGCAGTTTGGTGATGGCATGTTCTTACAAATATTGTATTGGTTTATAAATCAGCTACAATGTTAATATGTGACAATCAGACTGCAATTCATCTTGCATATAATCCATTATATAACTCCAAAACCAAACACATTGATCTTGTTACTCACTAAATTCAATATCTTGTTGCAGATAATGTTATTTCTTTGGAGTATTTTCCTATAAAGAAGAAAGCAATAGCTATATTCACCAAATCCATGACAGAGGAAAACTTTGTGCGACTTCAAAATTTGTTGGGAATGCAGGAAGTTGTCATCAAGGGGGAGTGTTGATGTAATGTTATCTTCCACCAAAAGTGTTCCTTCTCCCTATTCCTCATTAAGGGGGAGTGTTGAAATGTGTTACTCTGGAAGTTATTGTCTTCTTATTCTTGCAGGGAATGTTGGAAGGTATTATAATGCCATGTTCCTCCATAAGTTTTCCTTCTCCCTTGTCATCATTAAGGGGAAGTGTTGGAATGTGTTACTTTGGAAGGTAATAATGTCTAGTGTTATGTCAGAATAAGTTGTAATATTATGTAAAAGAGTTATCCCACATTCATCATGTATTAAAACACTCTTTTTATCATGTATTATATAAAGAGGTGAAATTACATTTATACCACATGCATTATTGGTATGTAATTCCTCCATATCTCTTGGTATATAATAGAGCTGAGAGAGATCCATGTGATGCATGTTAAAAAAGTATTATATTTGTTAAGGATAGATAATTTGTGGAGGTGATCTCAAGTGTAAGATTGGATATATATGTAGGAGAAACAAGGCAATACCTTCATGTGGATGTTTCCCCACATATATCTAGTGTAATCTTTTTCTCTTGTCTTTTTCACATTAGGATTAAATTTTGTTTTTATATGTATAAGAAGATATTATATTAAGTTTATTATATTTAATATTGTTGTATGTTTATTGATATGTATCAATATCCTAACACTACCCAACTATTGATAAGAAAAAATTTCTAGTGTTAAAGGTTGTAAATCGATTCAAACCCTCTATATTGAAAAATAACACCAAAATATCATCCCACACCTAGATGTTCAATAATTGTTGATTCAGAAATATCTAGGTGAGATAAGAGCTAATTGGGTGACTACCAGTCAAGATTATGAACTAGAATTAAAACCTGCAAAAATACTCAAATTTCAATGTTTATGTCAATTGGAAGTCGAATCACTAGACCCAACTAACTTATAACTTAAAGAAGGATGAGAAAATGAAATCTCATTGTTTCTCCGGAAATATTATTTATCCCATCTGCAGTGGATTCTTTGTATGTTGAATTGAAACATTTCCTACAAATAGATGCGAATCCACCAAATATAACAAAAAGCAAAGAAGAAAACTAAGGCTAAAGTTTTCTTAATACCAATTCATTCAGGAAGAACTGAAACGGACTATTACTAAGGTGATTAGAAAAGAATGATATTCACCAAGTTATTATGGAACTACATGATGGGCCAACTAGAGGACACTTTGCAAGTGACACCATAACTCATAAAATTTTGAGAGTTGGATATTATTGGCCAATGTTATTTAAATATACTCACACATATATTCCAAATTGAAGACTTCTCCAAATTGGTGCTAAAAAGGAGAAAAAACATGCTATCCCATTGCATCCCATTACAATTGACGAACCATTTCAGAAATGGCATCTATATGTTATTGGGAAGATAATATCCAAGTCTTCGAAGAAACACAAGTACATTATAACTACTATATATTATTTCATGGGGTGTGTTATCACACAAGTTGTAGGTTGGGAAAATCCCTACCCAACCACTAAATGGAGACAACTAAGAGGTCACCTACCCACTGTCACAGTAGGTAGGTTTCCTCATCAGTTTAGAGGTGAGGTAGTCACCTCAAGGGGGAAATCCCAGTGACCCTACAGGGAATGAGATGAAGATGATTTAATATGGAGATGAGGTCCCTAGAGGTCAAATATAAATGGTATGAAATTCTTGGAATGAAGTTGTGGGAAGGTCCAAGGGTTTCCAAGTATGTTGATTAACCTGCAAATGGTGAAATATGTGCCAAGACACAAGAAAAACAAACATATATTTCAATGTAATCAGTTGGACAAGAAAGTTAAGCTTGGTGTCCCTAATAGAAGTTGTTAGTAACAATGTATATCAGTAATAAAATGAAACCATAATTGATCTGTGTCAAAAGATGCTTAACACAAAATAATAGATATACAGTAAAATTTGTTTCTATTCAATAAGGAAATAAGTTGAAACTATAAAATGCAGTGGAAAACAAGCTTGCTAGAATGGTGGCATCTTATCTCTGAGAAGAGATGTGATGACTTCTCTCATTCACAAGAATATGACTACAATGACGATCTTAAGGCATTTTTACAATAAATATGAATGCCAAAACCCTAGACATCCAAAAACCTAACCCTAGGAGATGAAGCATCAAAAGTCATGTGGGCCCCATTGGGGTAAGTTAGTACATCAACTTCCTTGGGTCGTAACGTTTGCATACGATCTTTTTTTTAGGTATACAATAGCCTGTTGGAAAGGTCTAACCAAGAAGAACGATTTTTACCATGAAAAAATACCCAAAAAACATCGTTTAGGGCCTCAAAATGACATCGGAAGTATGGAACTTGAAAAACTGTCGAACAACTGCTAAGGTGGAAAACTATTTTTCGAGCCAGTGGAATAGGTGGGCAGCCAACGATATCCACTTGGATCAATAATATGTAAAATAAATTCTAGAAATCAAGTAGAATAAGCAAGAGATAAACTAGCTAAATGCTAGCTAAACTCAAGATGCAAATCCAAGATACTGGCATGAAAAGATAAGGTTGTTGTAAAAAAAAATTCTGCAGAAAATTCTATCATCCTTATGGATGTAAAAATCAATGTATTGCAGCAAAAAAATAAGCCAATAAAACTCCTCCAAAATTTTACAAAAAGTGCGCTAGAGCAAGTAAGACAAGTGTGCAAACTTTGGGCAATTTCCAGTGGTTGATAAGAGAGTTATTCAAGCATTTGAGTTAGGGTTTCTGCATCCCTAATGGTTGAAGGTGTAAATTTGTAACAACAAAAAGAACTATCCTTTTGATGGGGATTTCCTTGTGGATGTGAGGTGCCTTAACCACAAGGAGCACAATCCAATTTGCCAGAAATTATGTTTCCCAATGCAATATTTTGTTTCTCCAATGCAAAATTAGTGCCTTTAGTTATGGGTTGATGGTGTCAAAAATAAAGAGTTAGGTTTACAAAATTCTTGGGTGTGCAAATCCTCTTACTTACCAAGGCAAGTAACCTAGCTAGGGTTTGAAAATGAGGGGTGTAAATACTCTTACTTCCTCAACTAAACCCTTGCAAAATAAATTTAAAAGCTTAAAAGTTATGGTGGAAACTAGGATAAGGGTGTATATCCTTATACTCCCTATCTAGCCTTTTCCAAAATAAACTTATCTTGAATTAAAAATGATAATAACAAACTAGAGAGACCATACCATTCAAGAAAAATCCTTAACATGCCAAAGTAAACCTCCACAAAATCAAGAGAATGACCTTCTAGAGATAGCGCACCATCATCAACATAAAACCATAACCAAAAAGCATTATTCCATAGCACAAGAGGAAAAATAGTTCAAGCGTAGTTAAAATTTCAGACCAAATAGTTATCACGAGAGGGAGAGTTATGATAAAATGAGATCTTATGATCTCTTATTTATACAAACTTTCACTAAGATAGCTTGTCCACATAATTAAGGTTAAACCACAATACTAGGGCTCAATAACCCTAATCTTTCCCCTTTTACAAAGTAATATTAAAAAAGTCATTTAAATTTCACTTTTGCACAAAGAAAAACCCTAGTTCATATGGATGTCACCCCTTTAGGGAACGTTTTGGCACTAAGAGAAGGTCGTTGGTGATGGAGGAGAGTGGAAAGGCTTCCTAAAGCCACATGTCAAGAATTAAAACAACTTACTTCATGAGCAAGGCTCAAGCCCCTTCAAAACTTCCTTGTGCCAATTTATGTCCCCTCACCACCAAGCCCTAACCCCCCTAGGTGACGTCATGCCTCTAAAAGTGATATTTTTCCTCTCCTAGGAAAAACGTTTGCCATGTGGGGCTGGTTTATGTCTTCCAAGTCATATTCTATGCCTTCCATGTTTGATATTTCTTATTTGGCATGCGGGCCCTTGCTATCCACCTGTGGGATTCAAGCCCCATGGAATCTCAAGCTAGGCTTGTTCTTCCAAAATTGTCCACCAACTAGGTCCTGCAAAGACAAATAAGCACACCCTCCAAGGATCACAAGTCATGACATCATGATAAGTGAATCCAATCAATAAATGAGCCACCTAACCATGTGCATCAAATATCATTATGTCAAACAATTAAGTTCTCAAAAACATTATGTGACTTGTCAAGGTTGAATATGGGAGGGTTGACGAGGTGTCCTATTGGGTAGATATTTCCCTAGGTCAAGGAGAGTTTCTAAGAGATCCATCTCTAATATATGTAAAGTGAATGAAGTGGTTAGGTTCAAGGCTCAATGGGAATAGGGCTCATGACATACAAGAGGTCGTAGTGTCTCATTCATGGGTGACTTTGTAGAGGTTGTGTGGTACCTTCGTTCACAATGAAATTTTTCCAAGCCCATTATTTTTCCATTCTTTCATAATTTTAAGGAAACTTTGAATGCCACTTCCCTGATGTGGTATCCAGATAATGGCAATTTCACCCACAAACACCTAGTGGAAATGAAAAGGTTGGCTCGTGATGTGACCCCCTTTCTCTCATACATGCAACTGATAGCCATTACCTTGGCTTAGTAACGAGATGATGGTAATTTCATACCACTATATATTCATGGACATGATAGGATCTCCTGTGATGATACCTCCTATCCTTCAACTAACCTTTTAAGCATTCTTAATCATATTTTATTGTGGGTTCCCCTTTTATCAAAGATAAGTGTTTAATTTCTTTCTTGGGTGATCTCTAGGCGAATCATATAGAAGGTTCATACATAGGATTTTATCTTTTACCCAACATCAATATATCTTGGCCTTCATCTCCTTCTTCCCATAGAATGAGGGACAATCCCTTTTTGGGTCCATACACCCTAAAATCCCAAGAGATAAGGAAATGGGGGGAAATAGTGATGTAAAGTGGTAAGTATGTTCGGGAATGGTATGCTGTATCTTCAAGCGAGTTACTAGTAGAAAACCCATCCCCAATAAAGACCACTTACTAGGGAGAAATGTCAACCACCAAGGTGAAGTACGGAAAAAAGCATAATGTCGAAACATACATAATGAAATATAGAGCAATCTAAGATACAAAATACTCAAATGACTTAAATATTGAAATGATTCTCACCATAATACTAACTTGTACCTCATGGATCAAGGCCCACTACCTTCCAGAAGCAATCTTATGTGGTGGATTCCATATGAAAATTTGTGACCTCTGTGGTGGTGAGAAGGGTCTCCAACTTTGAAAAAGGGTATTTCTAGTCATGTAGTCTCTCGACACTCCATATCTGCAACCTGAGGGCCTCAAGACATAATATCCTTAGTTATCCACAAAATGGGGATAACAACTGGCTCCTACTTAGGGACATGTGTTCATCTTAGAGTGCATGAGAACCACAACATCTCCTGGTAGACCTGTTCCTTCCAAAAAATCGAACAAACAGATCAAAGAATCTAGGGTGGTGATATCACCCTTCATCTATATATATATATATAGAAATCCAAAATATAAACTAATATATAAAAGAAAAAATTTGACATTTTTTCAAAACTTCCTAAGATAGGCATGAAATCAATATGCAAGTAGGTCAAAATGAAAATGAAATGCATCTAAACTAGTATGAGAAATCAATATGCAAATGTAGGGGAAAGCAAGATGACTTACCTACATACCAAGGGCATGGGCCCTAAAGAATTCATGTGACCTATATGTAAGGTTGGATAAGAGATCCATCCACTAGTAATGACATCTTCCTCCCATATAATGCTACCAGATAATAGCTTTCTTTATCAGAATACTTCTTGATGATGTAAGGGCCAATCCATTAGTTGTTATATTTCTAGTAATATATGGGTTTGCCATTTATTTTGTCCCACATGAGTGAAACACTTCCTTAATTAAAATTGATGCAAGGTGTATTTTCAACATATGGAGGCTCTGTGTGGATTGTCTGTTTGGTGATTTATTCATGTTTCTCATCTTCTTTCTGCAAAATCTAGATAGACCTTGGCTCCTTCCCATGGTATTTTGAAATTTTCTTCTTATATGTCCATGGAAGAAACATCTCTATGTAATCTTTCTGTATGAAAGGTAGCTCATATGGATCATACTCAATAAATTATGGATGCATATCATAGTAGTGTTAACTGAATTAATTAGGGCCCCTCAGATCCATAACATGTGGATCATTATTTTCCCTATTGTGTAAGATTTCATACATTCCATCTCCCATGGGAATATATGCATTTGTAAGGTTCATTCTAAGAAAACCCCCAAGGGTTGAGGACCATGTCCTTGACAAGAGAATCCCCTAAGCATCTGTAACATCGATCACTAATATTTCCATGAGGATGTCGATGTGTGGAAAATCAATTAAAAATACCTCAATGTCTTCACACACCCAAAAGACCTCGACTTTCATGAATCAATACCACATACATTGCCATCAGTTCATTTTTTCTTCAAACCAAGTTGTTCCACCAATTTAAATGAAATGGAATTTGTTGAGGCCCCTGAATAAAGCATATAGTTGTTCAAGCAAAGGCCATTCATGCCTAATGAAAGATAGAAAAGGGGATTTTCGTCCCTTGGTCGATCGAGATACATAGTGTTCAAGATGATGGGCGGATATTCCTTCTTAGTTGGCACCCGTAATACTTTCAAAACTTCCCTTTTTATAGAATGGATCTTACACATATATGTCATTGGGATAGTCATATTCATTTTTCCAAACATGCTTGCAACATCTATATTTAACTGAATATCATTTGTAGGATTTGTCTTAGGAATAATCTCACATATCCGATGTGGAGGTGGTGGGGCCACCTTCTTCACTGATGGAAGAGGAGTATCATGATGTGATGGAGGGGTTGAAGATTTATTTCTTCTAGTGTAGGTAAGATATTCCCTCCTTTTTAATTCCTCCTTTCGATCATGTGTTAATTGATTTAAGGCTCTGATTCTCCCCTCTCTTTCTCCTCTTCTTCTGGATTCATTTATCTTCTCTTGGGTAACTTGTTCCTCTTGGAAAGTGAAAATCATATCAATGAAATTCATATCATTGGGAGAATATTCATCTCATCGGGGGCACTCCTCTTATTTGTGAGGTTCTTGGCATGGAAGGAACCAAGCTTCTACATCAACTATCCTAATTGTTCTCAAAATATCTAGGGCCTTTGCCTCTTGTTGAGGCCTTGGTTTCCAACCTGTGGAATCTCTCTATTGTCTGGAAAATTGAGGTCTGGGAGCAGATTTATTTCTTTTCACTATAGTCATATGGCTCATAAGCTGATTTTGCACCTAGATAAACTGAGTATTCATCTAGTCTATATTTTGAGTTAAGATAGCAATTGCATCAGGATAAATGTTGTTGGAAACCTTAGTATTTGCTTATGTTTTGACAAAAGGGAGGTTAAAAGGTTCCAACCTTGAATCGAGGATATTTTCTTCAATATTGACACTGTACTCCTTATCTTGTACCAACGATGTGGGATTTTTGTCTTTTAGAATGAGTCAAAACTTCCCTTCAAAATCATTTATGTAAAGGAGACAAACTGATGATTTTGTAGGATGGAAATATATTGGAATTTGATTGTACAACCTATCAATCCTGGTATTGAATTCCTTTACCATCTCATTCTCCTTTTTCTTTATCTAATTAAAATGAGCCCCAAGTTTCCCACCATCTTCCTTTGTTGACCATCTATTCTTAAATAAGTTGGAAAAAGCTTCATAGGATGTGAGATGATTGTCATGGAGCCCTCTAAACCAATCAAGGGCTTCTTCGATCAATTATGAGGCAAATAACTTCATGGACACATATTCATGTTCAATACATTCATTTTCCATGTCTCGGCCCGTGACATAAATGTGGTCCTCATCAATTATTACATTGTTTCCTAGGAACTTTGGAAACCACTTGTTGACTTCTTTTGGCATGGTATTAGGGTATCCTTTTATGTTGGGCATGTTGAGAGATTTGTAGAGTTCCTTCACCCAAGGGTGAGCCATTGGATAAAGAGGAAGGGTATTATGGAAGAGGGTTTTAACAAAAGGAGATTTGAGAGGAGGCCTTCTTTGGTAAACGTTAGAAGGCTTAAACATCCCAGGGGGAAAAGATTTGGGAAAGGAAGGGTTCTAGGAAGGTGGAGTCACTATATAAACTTCAATATGAGCTCATAAATAAAGGTGGAAATGGAATTTCCCTTGAGTGGAGTTTCTAGGAAATCTAAGGGAAACACTTTGGGATAGCTTTCCAAAGTGTCGGTAGGGTTCCGAAGAGTATTCAAATTCCTCCCCAGAAACGATGCCAAAATTTTATCGCACAAGTTGTAGATTGGGAAAATACCGATCCAACCATTAAATGGTGACAACTAAGAGGTCACCTACCCATTGTCACCTTAGGCAGGTGTCCCCGTCACTTTAGAGGTGAGGTAGTCACCTCAAGGGGGGAATCCTGGTGACCCTAACGGGAATGCGATGAATATGGATATGAGGTCCTTGGAGGTCAAATACAAATGGTCTGAAGTTCTTGGAATGAAGTCATGGGAAGTTCCAATAGTTTCCAAGTATGTTGAGTAACCCGCGAATGGTAAAATACATGCCCGAGACACAAGAAAAACAAGCACATATTACAATGTAATCAATTGGAAAAGAAAGTTAAGATTGTTGTCCCTAATAGAAGCTATTAGTAACAATGTATATCAGCAATAAAATGACACCATAAGATACAAAATAAATGCTAGAAATCAAGTAGAAGAAACAAGAGAAAAAATATTTAAAGAATAGCTAAACTCAAGATGAAAATCCAAGATACTAGCATGAAAAGATAATTTTGTTGTAAAAAAGATTCTGCAGAAAATTATATAAGCCTTATTACTGTAACAATCAATTTATTACAGTAAGAAAAACAGCCACTAAAACTCCTCCAAACTTTGTCAAAACATGCACTAGAGAAAGTAAGACAAGTTTACAAACTTTGGGCAATTTCCAGTGGTTGATAAGAGAGTTATTCAAGCAATTGCGTTAGGGTTTCTGCAGCCCTAATGGATGAATATGTAAAATTGTAACAATATCAAGAACTGACCTTTTTATGGGGTCTCCCTTGTGGTTGTGAGGTGCCTTAAGCAAAAGGAGAAAAATCCAAGTTGCAAGAAATAAAAACAACAAGAAATTGTGTTTCCCAATGCAATAATGTTTTTCTCCAATGCAAGATTAGTGACTTTAGTTATGGGTTAATGGGGTCAAAAAGAAAGATATATGGTTACTAAATACTTGCGGGTGTAAATCCTCTTACTTCCCAAGGCAAGTAACCTAGCTAGGGTTCGAAGATGAGGGGTGTAAATCCTCTTACTTCCTCAACTAAAACCTTCAAAATTAACTTTAAAAGCTTAACTATTATGGTGGAAATTAGGATAGGGTGTATATCCTTATACTCCCTATCTATCCTTGGACAAAATAACCTTATATTGAATTACAAATGATAATTAAAAAGTAGAGAGACCATACCATTCAAGAAAAATCCTTAACATGCCAAAGTAAACCTCCACAAAAGCAAGAGAATGGCCTTCTAGAGATAGTGCATCATCGTCATCATCAAACCATAACAAAAAAACATTATTCCATAACACAAGAGGAAAAATACTCCAACTGTAGAGAAAATTTCATACCAACTACTTGTCACAAGAGGGATAGTTATGATAAAATGAGATATTATGATTTCTTATTTATACAAAATGTCACTAAGATAGTCTGTCCACATAGTTAAGGGTAAACTACAAGACTAGGGGTCAGAAACCCTAATATTTCCCCTTTTACAAAGTAATATTAAACAATTCATTTAAATTTCACTTTTGCACAAAGAAAAAACCTATTTCATATGGACGTCACCCCTTTAGGGGACACTTTGGCACTAGGAGGAGGTTGTTGGTGATGGAAGAGAGTGGAAAGGCTTCCCAAAGCCACATGTCAAGCATAAAAAAAAAATCCTTCATGATCAAGGCTAAAGGGCCTTAAAAATTTCATGGTGTCAATGCATGTCACCTAACCACGAAGCCCTAACCCCCCTAGGTGATGTCATGCCTCTAAAAATGAACTTTTTCCTCTCCTAGGAAAAAGGTTTGTCATGTGGGGGCTAGGTTATGTCATCCAAGTCATCTTCTAGGCCTTCCAATTTTGATCTTTCTTATCTGGAATGCGAGCCCTTGGCATCCACCTGTGGGCTTCAATCCCCATGGAAACCCAAGCTAAGATTGGTCTTCCAAAATTGTCCACCAACTAGGTCCTGCAAAGACAAATAAGAATGGAATCCAAGGATCTCAAGTCATAAATTCATGATAAGTGAATCCAATCAATAAATGAGCCACCTAAGCATGTGCATGAAATATCACTATGTAAAACAATTAAGTTCTCAAAAACATTATGTGACTTGTCAATATTGAATATGGGAGGGTTGAAAAGGTGTCCTATTGGGTATATCTTGCCCTAGGTCAAGGAGAGTTTCCAAGAGATCTCTCTCTAAGACATGTAAAGTGAGTGCAGTGGTTAGGGTCAAGACTCAATGGGAATAAGGCTCATCACATACAAGGGGTCGTAGTGTCTCATTCATGGGTTCCTTTGTAGAGGGTGTGTGGTACCTTCATCCGCAATGCACTTTTTCCAAGCCCATTATTTTTCCATTCTTTCATTCTTTCATAATTTTAAGGAAAGGTTGAAGGCCACTGCCCTGGCGTGGTGTCCATATAATGGCAATGTCACTCACAAACACCTATTGGAAATGTCGAGAAGGTTGGCTTGTGATGAGACCCCCTTTCTCTCATCCATGAAACTGAGAGACATTACCCTTGCTTGGTAACCAGATGATGGTAATTTCATACAAATAGATATTCATGGACATGATAGGTTGGCTCATGATGAGACCTCCTATCCTCCAACTAACCTTTTAAGCATTCTTAATCATATTTTATTGTGGGTCCCCCTTTTCTCAAAGATAAGTGTTTCATTTATTTCTTGGGTGATCAATGGGAAAAGAATATAGAAGGTTCAGACATAGGATTTTATCTTTTACCCAACATCAATCCCTCTGGGCCTTCAAACCCTTCTTCCCATAGAATGAGGGACAACCCCTTCTTGCGTCAATACAGCCTAAAATCCCAAGAGATAAGGAAATGGGGGAAAATAGTGATGGAAAGTGGTAAGTATGGTCAAGAACGGTACAATGGCTCTTTAAGGGAGTTTCTAGTAGAAAAACCATCCCCAAGGATGACCACTTACTAGGGAACAATGTCAACCACCAAGGTGAAGCAGGGAAAAATACATAATGTCCAAGCATACATCATGAAATCTAGAGAAATCTAAGATACAACATACTCAAATGCCTTAAATATTGAAATGTTGCTCACCATAATACCGAATTGTACCTCATGGAGAAATTTCCACTGTCTTTCGGAATCCATCTGATGTGGTGGATTTCATCTAAAAATATGTGACCTTTGTGTTGGTGAGCAGGGTCTCCAACTGTGCAAAAGGGTATTGTTGGTCATGTAGGCTCTCGGCACTACATATATGCAACCCGAGGGCCTCGAGACATAATATCCTTAGTTATCCACAAAATGGGGATAATAGGGTGGAAATAGGTAATCTTGTTGACTACGTTGAATTAATAATCTATCATCAAAATCATAGAACAACATTTAATTACTAGGTTTGTGATTCCTTATGTGCTTGTTTTTTATAATGTTACCTATTTTTTTCTTTAAAATTAATTGAGTTTTCCTTAGAAAAAGAAATTATTTTAAAGTATTGTACAAATTATTACACTCAATGAAATGGTTTAGTTGAATATACTAACTAAAATTGATAAATATCTTAAAGAAAATTGTAGTTGATCACCAAAGAAATTAGCACAATTGCTATAGCTCAAAATGCCACTATCATGCATTTTTCACTTCGGCCTGCTTACTTACACATCCAACAACCAAATTTTCTAAGGTTCCTCTTAAAAAAAAAGAAAATCCATGGTGTATGTGCCCTTCTACATATGCAACGCGTGTACATACGCTAGTTTCATGCCTAACAACCCACATATACTCTAAAAAGTTGCAAAAATTAAAACGCTTTGGGTTTTCGGGAAAATTTTACTGGCTATGTCAGGTTGCACAACCATATTACCTCTTGTATCCCTTCTTACAACAAATTAAATATATTTTCTCCATATAAAAGGGTCCCTATGGGGGCCGTTTTGATATATGAAAAGAGAGGCAAGATAATTCTACCAAATTTTATCCCTTGTATTCCAATCCTTTTGCAAACCGCTCTGAATATAATCCTCAACATTCCATTCCATTCATCCTCCTTATACAATCCATCCTTTTCCCCTATATTTTCATTTTGGTTGTGAGGGTAGCATATTGGGAATAGTTCACTTGGAGTCAAATTAGAGGAACCCAGGCGAGGTTCGTGGAGTGGTGTTGGCAAGATTAAGGTCATAACTTCCAATCTTTTTATCAATAAAAGAGAAACTTCTTGTCCCAGATATTTATGTTTTTACGTTTATATTTATGGATGTTTTTCATGAATATTTAACCCTTTATATGACCTCAGTAGTTATGCATATGTTGTTATAGTTTTTTCTGTAAATTTTGTTTCATGCTTGTAGTTTCGGAACAGACAACAACAGGAAGGGATCTATGACAAATGGAAGGAGTTAAGGTACACATTTCTCTCTTCTCTCCCTTCCCTTAACTATCATTAAGTCTAGTTTGATTTGGGTAAAATAGAATCATTTTCATCTTTTAATGTGTCGAGGCTCTTCCTAGTTGCTAGACCCAGATTAGGAGGGGGTTTCCCCATAGCTACCTTGCATTGTCCCATGATCTACGAGAAAAAAGTGTAACACTTGAGGGTTCCTAGGAACCTCACCATACTTTATGGTAGATGGAAAATAATATATTCTACCACTAAATGTTTACTTACCCTCCCTACAACTCACTCAAGCTGCAACAAGGAATAATTTCTAAACTATTTAGAAGAAAATCAATCTCTTTATGATCCTCGAGGAAGAAAGGGAGAAAGGAAATTTGTCGTGAAATAAAAGAAAATTCCACATTAAACCTAGTAGAAGAGACAGATAATTTAATCAAGAATGAAAATGACATAAGCAATCACACAATACACATATATTTTACCCTGGAACCCAAACTGGGAAAAACCATCATTCCTTGAGTGTTTTGCTCTCTTGTTGTATTATTCAATCTGAATTAAAAGTTACATATCTAACCTTGGTCCATACCTAAGACACAATGGATTTCATACCCTCTTGCATAGGCAAGAAAAACCTTATAGCCAATTCAGCTTACATATGCATGACCAACAACCTCATAAATTACAAATTCTTGGCGATTAGCCATTTAACATCTAATGATTCAAGATTATTCTTTATGTAATTACAAAATGCCTATTTATAGGATTTACAGAAGAAAAAACCCTAAATATTGGCGCCAAATAATGGTTATAGGTCCATGCATATCATTGGCTACAAATCCTGCAAATCTCACGATTATGTTACAGTCGACTCCAAGTCGGGTTTACCAGTGGACTACCAGTCAACCTTCATTCAGTCTCTAGTCAATTTTCTCACACCCTCACTTTGAAATCCTGTCAGTGACTTTTCATTTATATATTTGACTTCGAATTTACTCGGTTAACTCCCTCAACCTTCGACTTGTCGTCAATATCTTTGACTTCGACTTTACCTGGTCAACTCCCTCGACCTTCGACTTGTTGTCAATCCACCTCGACTTCAATATTACCATGTCGAATCACCTTGACTTTTGACTTGCATTTGATCCACCTTGACTTCGACCAACAGTCAATCCTCCTCAAATTCAACCTTACCCTATCGACTCACCTCAACCTTCGACTTTCACTACAAAGAATATAACAACCCAACATTGTCCCACTTGTTGTCTTCTTTTCCGAAACAAGAGATTCTTGAACTTTTGTACACATACCCAAGGAAGCAATGCCCATTTCCTCTTGTTGGCAGCCAATTCAATTTTTTTTTATTGCCCTAAAAAGCTGCCTACACCTAATTGTCTTCTAAACGACAAGTCATCGTCGCATTTTGCAACTAGACATTTGTTTCATTTTTTGCGACAATTGCAATTTGGTTTCGATTCAGTTTTCACAACTGAAAGTGTGAAAACCCCTCCATCATTGTTTGGATTGTCGTTGTCTTTTATTAATTTTTGAAGGACACTTTACCATTAGTTTATCGTATGATTGCGAAGGTTCTTTCAAACTATGTCCCTTGGCCTACTCTTACTTTGATTACGCATTTGGATTTACTTGATTAATAAGCCATTGAGCATGCAAATTTATTGGTTACATTTGATTATATAAGGGTCATGAATGATTTTGGTTTTATATATGATATGATCCTTATTGTTTTGAGCTCTTGACTTATCAATTTTATGAATGTTGAATTACTATGCTATGAGCGCATGATCAATATATGAGTTTCGATTTCAGGTTGAAAGGCAAAGGTTTGAAGTTATGAAACCTCGATCGGGTAAACTTTTGGTTTGATAGTCTAAATTTATGCAATGGCACGAATGGATTAACATTGGTTTAAACGTTTGTTTTTTATTTAATGATTAATACGATGGTGCGTTGGTTAACTTTGGGTTTTGATTGAATGGTTTTAAGTTATCCATTGATATAACATATGGTATGGCGCGTATTAATTGTAGGTTTGACTCTATGTTCGTGGTTTAAAACAATACTATGGCGAGTTGATACATTGACCACCGCCCAAACTATCCGGTTGGCCGATTCATATGGTTTAAACGATTTTATGTGGATGGAATAGCACTGTATTGTGCCATTATTATCCTGCATGGGGGTGGTAATCCCACCACCTTCGCACGCATACAATTAATCCTTTCCTCTTTGAGCGCAGCAGCTGTTAGCCATAACCATTTTCGACCCTGTGTATCGTTTTGTTCGATTCAAACCCTACTATGCACAGAAGCCATGGCTCCAGTCGTAAGGGCCGAGCCCAACGGGTGCCAAGCATTGCTAATGTTTGATGGCGCTTATAGCGACCTGGAAAAATTTGGGTGGCTCCCGTTCATAAAGAAATTCGATGGTTATAACCCTAGCGTGGCTCGGCAATTTGCGTTATCATTCGATGGTTGCCGAGCCAAAGTTGGAGATGTGCAACTTGAGATTAATGAACAGTTTATTGGCTCGGCAACCAGTCTGCCTATTACTGGACAGAAGTGGTCGAAGAGTTGCAAGGTGGATGATGTCCCGTGGACATTGTTATTCCAATCTCGAATGGTGAACTCCTATGACAAAGGTTTTCCTGCAAAAATGTTAAAACCACGCTGGCATGACCTCCTAATGATAATCAAGCAATTCATTACTTGCGAGGGAAGGTACGGGTTCGTTTTCTTGTTTCACCTTCGTCTATTGATGGTTTTTATGGGTTTCGAACTTAGTATGCCCAACTACCTACATAGAATTTTGTTTAAGATGGCCAAAAGGTACAAACGCAGCCAAGCCGATACCAGCCTCTTCCATTTGGGGTTGATTAAAATGATTATGGTTTATGAGTTGGGGTTACGTCGTGAATGTTGGGGTGATTTTCTCAGTCGTAATGGTTTTGAAGAATCAAACCCTCCACGGGTTGATAAACCTATGGTGACCGGAACCCAGCCTATTCCCCCTGTGCCTTACAGTGTTTTGCTACCCAAACCTCTACCCGACCCACCTACGAGCTTGCCTATGGCTGTGACCAAAAAAGTCGAAATTGCTAAACTCGCAACCAAAAAACCTAAAGCTAAAACTAATGCTAATTCTAAAGGCAAGAAAAATGCTCGGTTAATCTCTCGCATGGCGAGAAATAAACCTAAAACCCCTTCCAACTCTGAGCCTATCGTGGTTAGCAAAGATTTTGATTCAGAGATTGAACGTTTTCTCGCAAATGAGTATCCTTACTCAGAGGGTCTGTGTGAAAAAACTGCATATGACTTTGTCAAGAATTTACCACCTTGTTTGCGGGATGATACTAACTTTCCTGGCATTGAACTACCTCGTGGAACCCTCAGTGACTCATCAAAACCCCCATCTTCTCAACTAGTTGTTCCCCCATGCGATCAGTGTGGGTTATGGTTGGAGAGATACTACTTAGATGTGTCGATTTTACAATCCAGAATCCATGCTTTGGAAGATCAAGTGGCAAAGCTCACTGGTCTTAATGCGAAGGTTCAATCCACTGACAAGAAGCAGCGAACAACGGGTTCAATTCTATTCAAGAATGTCGAGTCAGCCACGGCAATTGTCAATTCGAAATTGGCATAGCCTCAGCAACCTCGTTGGTATAACTTTCACCCATTTATATGGCACATTCATAAACTCTGTGTACATCATCGACCTGCTCTGTTACATAAACATGCATCGTTGTATATAACTTGTTTTGGTAAATCGAATTTTGTTATTGGATTTGGTCTTGATTCTATTAATCATAACAATGGATTTGATTGTGTTAAATTAGTTGAGATTGAATGTTCTGTTGTATTTATTATAGACAAGTTGTTTTGCATTTCAAACCTTGAGACACGATTTATGCTGTGATCTGAATTGGTTATGAGACACATGGTTATCTGTTACAATTTGATTTACATATCGCTTTGACCAGCCTGGATACGGTTTGGATTTTGTTTAAAAAAAGGTTTTGTTTTGTTTCCAGCCAGTCAATTCGTTGAGGCCAGTCGACCCTGTTCTTTTTTGAATTGGAATGACAGTGTATTTTCTGTTACGAATGGATTTGTAAAACAAAATAAACATGCCCAGGATGATGAATTTGTCTATAATTGACTCGGACTCGATTTTATTTGGTTGCCGCCTAGCTTATGGTTATCATTGCTATTGTTCGATCTTGACTATGTCACACCCAGCAAATGAAATCTATGGTGGTTTTTGGTCGGTACTGTTACGCATTTTTCGTTTTGATGTATATCGTAACATCTTTCCCGTATTTGATCAAAATAGAATGAATCTTGTTCTTAATCTCTACAACCTGTTGATTGAAACGACATGAAATCTATGTATATTGCTACAACTGTAACATATATTTTGTGTTCAATGATGTCGATTATAGTTATGTTGTGGCAAATCTTATTTGATATGGTTACTATCATGTTCGATTATGATTGTTTTGATTACGATTATATCGTATCTCATTCGATTTGATTCACTGTTTAAT
>JZKD02S1683948.1:376250-386523 GCA_000966675.3 Picea glauca
GCCTAATCACGACATAGATAACATCTTTATAATAAGGTCATATGTGTACAAATGTTTTCTTTATATAATAATGACATATATACCTAACATAAGTTTAGGGTTAGTGTTTATGTATATTATTAATCTCTGCTAAAGCAGGGAATATAGCAATCGATTGCAAGTCAAAATCATTTTGACTTTTGTAAATTTACAAAAATTTTAACAATGTTTTATAATGTTTTGTTTTGCATGCTTAAATAATGAAAATTCTCGTACTTTGTTTTGCAAAATGTACAGACCCGATCATGTCAACCACAATATTTAGTCTTGGGTTTTGTTTTGCATTCTTAAATAATGGATGATCTCTCGTACATTAATAATTATATGTAATATCAACAGGCTATCTTGTCACTAATGCCAACCTACCCATTATTTATTACAATATGTTGAGGATAGAAATTAGAAAATAATTTATGCGGAAGAGGGAAATGTTATTAATATTTCTCTGGGTGAGGTGAAGCTTTCAGAATAGTCTCTTCTTGAATATTTGGTAATCTTATGCCTCTTTCATTGAAATGAGAGCCTTCCTTGAATTTTTCTTTTTACAAGTTGAAATTGTAGTTTTCTTCTTTGTTTTACTATTTTATCTTCCACACTCATGCATTAAATGAGTACATCAATAAAAAATTACATACTAACCTTGCAAGTTCAAAATTCAAGCTATGTAGATCGAGAATTGGATTTTTTCAACTGGTGGGTGACGAAAAAAATAAACAGCTCAAACAAAATCCAAGAACAATGTCGCAACTATAGCAATTGTGTCGCAAAGTCTCTTAAAGTCACATATATATAGATCAAATAGTCAACTAGCCATTAACACCGACTAATGTGATAGCAAAATGTCCGTTGCTATTGCAATGAAAGTTCGTCCCTATTACGACGAAAATCCCGACTAGATTAAAATAAGATTTTTGTGGATATTGCGATGAACTTTCATGGCAATAATGACAAAAATTCAGCCCTGTTTAAAAAATAGATGAAACTAGTGGAAGCATGGAAACATTTTGTGGAATAGTCCGCCCATATGTAGTAGTGATTTGAGGTGGAAAGACAAGCTGAATCATTCCCTTGTGATATCATGTCTTGGAATGCAGGTAGCATAATATAGGAAGGAACTCTATAGTATGGCCTAAGGTTGGGAGGAAAGACATCCTCTCTCAGTCAGTTGGTTGTGGAAATTTTCCCCTGAACAGATAAGTATCTAATGTGATACGTTGATTTGTGTTAATGATTTAAACATGTATTTGTTTGATTAACTGGGAAATATGAATGCATGTAAATAATGAGATAAATTGTTGAGTAAAATGGAATGTACTAGGAGTAGTAATTGCTTAACTTGCTAAATCATGAAATTGAATAAGTTGGGATATCCTCTATCCCCGACGATCTTGCATATTTGGAGGAAATCTTGCAAGATATGGACAAACCCTTCACTCGAAGAGTGATTTGGGTACCCTGGAATCTGAAGTTCCATATGGGGATTTGAGCACCTAGTGATTAGGGAGAGAACCCCAATCCTTGAGATAAAAGTTTGCAGGATATGGAAAAAATATTCATTTGGAAGATGCTAAATAGATCTTATATTTTGGGAGGTACTGGTCTAGGTAATAAACCTTAAGACCTAGGAAGATAACCATTTTTAAGTGGAAATCTTGAAACATATACAATAATATTTCTCTCAATGAAGTTAGAGAGTATTCGATAGTCTCAAAGTAGGTTACAAACTCTCGAAAATCTGATAAGATATTGGAGAACCCAAAAAATTAGCTAAGTCCCGAAGTCAGAGCGTTATCTAGTAGAAGACCATGTGTTGAATCAGGGAAATTTACATTTGTTGATATGGTAGGGAAAGTATATCTTATCCCTTCTTCTAGGAATGCATAACTGTTGGGAGTGATCGAGTGCTTGGACTTGAGTGAAGTCCGACAATGATGAGGACATAGAGATAGGATGAGGACCATCAATCTGTCAGGAGTGACTTCAATGAGATCTGGAGCATTGGTACTAGTCGCATCATTGTTGGGGTGTATAAGGTTGATGAAGTTAGATGATTGTTCCAAAGAGAACAGACGATGACGAATATTTTGAACAAGAGTTAGAGCCATCGATCGAACTAAAGGAGAGATTGAATTCTCAGTCATAGATTACTGTAGGTTTCGTTTAAGTGACGAAAGGGATGATGAAATCATAATGATGCGACACTCCAACTTGGAAACCATCATGTCCATAAGGGTGATAGGTGTCACTGAATGGTCGATGGGACGAGAGTGATCTTGGAGGGGATGGGAGTCCTTAGTTCTTCCATCACAATATAGACTATCGAATCTAGATGTTGTTAGATCCTATCCATTCGTTGAGGGATGGTGAATAGGGGTCTAGAGAATGAATTGACTACAAAAGAAGGCTTAAGAATAAACCATAATTATTGTTCGATGGAGAGGTGAGATGAAATCTCATTGTGGATCTGTGCAAGCCCCACATGTTCATTATAGAAGAGGTTAAGGGCATGGGTATTATCCATCATGTAATATGGATATAGTGATGCAATATGAGTTTTTAAAGTTTGAAACACAAAGACCATTAGATCCAAGGATTGGACCTTCCATGGTGATCGTAGTTAAAACACGACAGTTTGGGTAAATTATATCTCATGGGAGACAGATCCCGACGATGATGAAGAAAGGTTCGTGAAGTTGGAACCATTGATAAATGAGCCAAGTTCCAGGTTCTATATTGACACCATTTTTGAACCACATCAGATGCACAAGTGGTAAGGATCCCCGTGGATTCCATGTGGCATTAAGGTGGATTCATCAATGAGAGCCTGCAAATTTGGGAGGCTATAACTTTAGATCCAAAGATTGGATTAGGGTATGATAATAGTCATTGGAAAGATGTCGGTGAGCATAATCCATCTAGGGTATTTAGATATAGAAAAGAACTGAATCGAGAAGGAAAATTTTAACATCCCACCATCCCAAGAGAGGGTTAGGAGGTCAGGTGTGTTACAAATCCATTGAGTCATTGGATCAACACTTATTAAATCACACTTTCCTTTTAATATGAAGCCATAATTTTATGAAAAGTCCTACCTTAGAATTTACAAAAATGGATTCTCTAGGCCCTTCCCTTGTAACATGAATCCATAGCACCCCAATCATATAGTTTTATGGTTTTAAAATTTTTTCCTAAAGATATAAAGGGTGAAGTTGATTTCCTTTAAAGCTCAACCTAATGTTTCAGGTAACATTCATAATAACAAAGTTTCATTTTAAAATGGTGTTACAAATTGAGAAGACATGGTGTTTCTCTTCTCCATGGTGTTGCTCCACCTCCCATTAATGTTCATATCCATGATGGGGTCACCATATCATTTCAAACCTCGATTCACTACCAACGAGCATCCATGTCCTTGATAGATTTGTCATCATGTTCCCTTTATAAACCAACTTCCTTTTCCCATTCCTATTTTTTTTTTCTTTTTAGAATAATGAATGGGGATGTAGTGTTTTTTACACACTTACACAGAGATATTCATTTTATTAGAGAGGGATTGACCATTCCCTTGATAAGAATATGCCCCGAGAGATATGAAATCATGAATGTATAACTAAAAACCCTTCACATGGTGTGCTCTTTGTTAGGACCCTATAATGTACCTTTTTGTTCATACTTTTTGGTATCATTACATCCTTTTCCCACTCACATTTAAGCCTACATTATCACCTTAACATATCTTTCCAAAGGTATATAACGTTTATTCTCTTTGCTATATGTTTAATTTATTTTACATGTAATTTTAAATTACTCTCATACTTAGCCATCAATCAGAAACATATAGTTGCTGAAACAGTTTGAACTGCATATTATTGTTGCTACTTGAAGACCCGTTGCTGAAACAGTCAACATCACACAAATACCGTTGCTGAAACAGTCTGTGATTTGTGATGCTGGAACAACAATTCACACAACAGTAACAAAAAGGAGTTGTTACACTGGCCGCAACAGCCGCACCTTAAGCCAACACCAATCACCGCTGCTACTTGAGACCACGTTGTTGAAACAGTCAACAGAACACAAATCCCGTTGTTGAAACAGTCTGTGATTTGCGATGCTGAAACAATATACAACAGCAGTAACAAGAAGATAAATAAAGAAGCTGTTACACTGGCTGCAACAACTACACCTCAACCCAACACCATTCCAACTATTGTAACAACATTTTGCTACGGGAGATCAAAATATCCTATTCCAACATAGAAAATTAGATCTAACTAAGAATAGGATTTGTATGTACATGTGTAATTTTATGATCAATTGTATTGAGAGGACTCTCCTCTTTAAATAAGGGGAAATCATCATTAGACGGGGGGATTTCTTTTGGCTAGAAAGGAATTATAGAGAAGGGCATGTGCACTTTGGATATTGTAACACGATACAATTGACAGATGAATAAAAGATTATTCTGAGCATTTCTTCTTAGTTCCTTTCATTTCTGGGGAATCTTGTGAGAAGGGAGGGCCCACCTTCTTCACAAGATTCACCCATTAGTTCAATAGTGTGTTAGTATTATTTTTGTTCACGCCTTGTTTAAACTTTGTTTTGCTGAAACTCTACTTTACTGAACTCTGTTTTGCTGAAACTCTGCTTTACTGATTGTTACATTGTTTTCATACAATTCATTCATGGGTAACTGTTAATCATTCTGATTGGTAATTCTGCTTGATGAATTTATGAAAGTGTGATAATCAGAGACAGGTGTTGAAGATTCCTACTTGGGGAATAGGGTCATGTTCTCTGTTACAAGATAGTTAGCCTTCAGTACTTGTCAATCATTTTGATTAGTAATGAGTTCATGAAAGTGTGATAGTCAGAGACAGGTGCTAAAGATTCCCACTTGGGGAATAGGGTCATGTTCTCTGTTATAGAATAGTTAGTATTCCTTGCAGTATCCTGAAAGATTTATTTTCCTAGGTTGTTGTTTCTTAATGTAATCCATGATTCTTCTGATAATTATTTCCTTAAATCTCAAACTCTACAATAGATAGATTGCTTTTTTGTAATTCAAAGTAGAACTTCAGTCTGTTCAAGGCAAGGCGTGATTAGTGTACTTTTACTACAACTTTAGAATTCTTTTGAGATTGAGCATATATAGTGTGTGATTGCCTTTGAAATAAACAGACTTCCCAAGGTTGACAATTTATGTAACACTTGATTGTTTAGTTAATAAGAAATTACAGTGACCAACATTTTGGCGTTGTTGCTGGGGAAGGCAATTATAGATTTCAAAAGAACTTATGTTCTTTCAGATATACAAATTGCATGAGAGGACGTATAGACCCCAAAGAAACTGAACCTACAAGTGGCAGGGGCAGAGGAAGGAGAGGAAGAAAGAATTTTATTGACGAGATTATATCAAAATCTGAATCTGTTGCTCCTCAGCGACCAAGCTCTCCAAAACCAAAATCTCAACCTTCCTTTCAAGAAAACTTTGAAATGGGGAAAGAAATTTGGAGCCCTGTGACAGTTGAGAAACCAGCAGAAAACATTGAGGATCGAGCAAGTGCAGTAGGGGAATAAACAAAAGAAACCATGGATGAGTATAATGAAGAACTACACCATGAAGAACAGGCAGGTCCTGAAGGAGAGGTAAATGATGAAAACTCTTTTTCTACCTTAGGATTTCCTATTGGTGATCTTCCTATAGGAGTATCTCCCATGAAGAATATTCCACTCTCATCTTTACCTAACTTTCATGGTTTATCTTCAGAGGATCCTGATAAATTCCTTTTCGAGTTTGACATATTATGCAGAAGTTATGATTACATTTCCAATGCTAAAAAATTAAAGCTATTTCCAACAACATTAAAAGTAAATGGATTAATATGGTTCATGAGTCTTGGAGGTCATGTAATCACAACATGGGATCAGATGAAACAGAAATTCCTACACAAATACCAAGACTATTGCCGAACAAGATAAAAAAGAGAGGAACTATTCAAGATGATACAAAAAGAGGATGAAAATTTGGAGGACTTCGTGGAAAGGCTACAATATAATCTACAAAGATCCAGTCACCGCGATGTAAGTAAAGATATTCTTAAAAAAATATTACTAAAAGGAGAAAGGGATGACTGTCTAAATATGTTGAATATGCTTGGAAAAGGGAACATATCTAAAGAATCATATGATGGAATTGTTAACCTATGTAAAAGATGTTCAAGAGGAGCTGCAAGGAATAGATCAAACAACAGGGATACCACATTTTCAAGAGTTCAAAAATCAGCAAGTGGAGGAGCAACAAGAGATGAAATAGGTAATTTACTTGAGGGTTTTAAAACTGAAATGTTAAGCTCTTTTTCTTCACAAATTGATACCTTTCAGATTCAAAAGAAACAAGCCGAAGCATAAGCAGCTCTGTCCATATTTTGTTCCAAATGCAAAGATAAGCACCCACGAAGGGAATGCCCATTGGACAAAAAGTCAATCTGCACCATTTGTGATAAGGATCATGAAACTCAACAATGCCCTTCTTTACCAGGAATCAAGGCAGCATTACAACCAATAGATGAAGAAGATGAAGCTATCTATCTGTTGATACAGAGAAGGCAATGGAAACCGCGGGGACAAGGTATGAATCCTAATATGCCATTTACATATTCGAATCGTTGGAATAACTATCCTTCTTTTAATCAAGCAAATTACCCTCCCTTTAATCAAATGCAATACCCACCCCTCAATCAAATGAATTACCCACCCATGCAACAAACTAACCCTCCCTTTGTAGATCTAGCAATGTGGACTCCTTGGCCTCCACAACAACAACCTTACCTTAACCAATGGAATCCAAATTGGAGAGGTCAACAACCCCCGTTCCCAAATAAATTACCTCAACTTCAATCAAAATTTCTGCAACCACTCTCTTTACCATCAGGTACTCCACCAAACAATCAAACGATGAGGCCCCAACTACCTGTACAACCTAACCCTGGCCCCAATAATAAGGCTGTGCAATGCATTGATATTCAAAACCAACCTACACTTTCTCTTTTCCCTGTGCAATGCAATGATATTCATTTACGATCTGGGAAAATAGTAGAACCTATCATTGATGATGTTACCTCTTTTGATTCCAATAAAGAAGAAATACTGAGCGTTTAGCTTTGACTAAAACGCTTGAGCCACCTGCTTTCAATCTTCTAGGGGAATTACAAAATCTTTATGTCAAAATTCCACTATTACAAGCACTAAGAGACGTACCAATTTATGCCAGAACTATGCGAGACATTTGTGTTAAGAAACCCGGTAGGAAAACTAAAGATCCCCTCACAGTTCATGTTATGGGTGATTTTTCTGCACTAATGTCAGGTAAAGTTCCCCCAGTTAAATATGGTGATCTCGACCATCCTACTGTCTCAGTGCAAATTGGAAAAACAATAATTCCTCGAGTTCTAGTAGACTTAGGCACTGCTATCAATATTATAACTCTTGAAACCTCGAAACTGTTACAACTGAAGAATGAAATCAGAGATACCCCAACCATTCTAGAATTAGCTGACCGTTCTACAATCAAACCAGAAGGAGTCATTGAAGACCTAATCATCTTAGTTGAATCCTGGAATTATCCAGCTGACTTTGTGGTATTACAACCTAAAACAAAGTTGGGGGGTCACCCTCTAATTTTGGGCAGGGCTTGGCTAGCCACAACAGATGCTTTTATTTGCTATAGATCTGGTTCAATGAAAATTTCCAACGGATATGAGACTAAACAACTTACCCTCTACCCTCACGCTACACCCTTGATTAATAATGACAATTCCTTATGGGTGGACTTTGATGATCAAACTACTCAACCTATCTTGACTATCGGACAAGACTTAAGCCTTAAAGATGCCACTAAGGATGAAGTAATTAATAATTTTATTTGTGAACCTTCCTCCGTGACTCCAGAAACTCATAACCAACTAACTTCACTTTTGGAGTCAGATACCCAAGAAAACCTTAACTCTGAAAAACCACCTCAAACATCAACCACCATCTCTTCTAAAAGTATACCAGTAGAAATTGAACTTGGCAAAACACTGAACATAAACCCCAACCTGACAGTTGCTGAAACACAACAATTAATGAAGTTACTTCTTGAACATAAGGAAGCATTCACATGGGACTATACAGATATGAAAGGAATATCTTCCAAATTATGTACTCATCGTATATATATCAAGGAAGATTGTTGATCGATCTACCAATCTCAATGACGAATGAACCCTAATTTAAGAGAAATTATTGAGGAACTTCAAAAATTGCTTAATGTAGGGTTTATATATTCTATATCAGACAATGAATGGATTTCCCTGTTGGTAATAGTTCCTAATAAAAACAGAAAATGGAGAGTATGTGTAGACTATAGAGCCTTAAATAAAGCCACTCAAAAAGATCACTTTCCATTACCATTCATTGATCAGGTGTTAGATAGTTTATCAGGGAAGAATTTTTTCTCGTTTTTAGATGGTTTCAATGGGTATAATCAGATCAAAATTGCACCCCAAGACCAAGATAAGACCACTTTTACTAGCCCGTGGGGAAATTTTCCTTATAGAGTCCTCCCATTTGGACTATGTAATGCACTGGCAACCTTTCAAAGAGCAGTTACATGAATCTTTTCTGATATGATTAATGACTCTATGGAAATTTTTATGGATGATTTTACCCCTTATGGTGCCTCTTTTGAGGAAGCACTACAAAACCTTGAGAAAGTACTTAAACAATGTATACAATACCACCTCTCTTTAAGCACAGAAAAATGTCATATGATGATGAGTGAAGGAGTAGTACTTGGACATTTTATTTCATCCCAAGGAATTCAGGTGGATCCATCCAAGATACAAGTCATTAAAGACCTTCCTATTCCCAAAACCTAAACAGAGGTGAGAATTTTCCTAGGACATGATGGATAATACAAAAGATTTATCAATTTTTTTTCCAAAATAACTTCTCCTCTGTTTGTGTTACTTATGAAAAATGTTGAATTCAAGTGGACTAATCTTTGCCAGGAAGCATTTAATACACTCAAACATCAGTTATCTACAACTCCTATTCTAAGAGGACCTGATTGGACACTTCCCTTTCATATATCCTCTGATGCTTCAGATACTGTAATAGGAGCTGTCTTGGGACAAGAAGAAAATCATCTCCCTTATGCTATTTACTTCATTAGCAAGAATATGACTGCTGCTGAACTTAACTATATAGTTACCGAAAAGGAATTCTTAGCAGTTATCTATGCTATTAATAGATTTTGATATTACATCACTGGCTACTCTACTTTTGTCCATACTGATCACTCAACTATCAAATATTTAATGAACAAACCAGTCACAAATGCTCGAGTCACCAGATGGTTACTATTATTACAAGAATTTGATATTACAATTGTAGATAGACCAAGAAACGAAAATGTAGTTGCTGATTTCCTTTCTCGGTTAACACCTGATGATAATGCCCTAGTAGATGATTCCTTTCCTGATGAATATCTATGTGCAGTATCTGCTCACTCACCATGGTATGCATACATCTCTAACTACTTGGTTGCAGGGAAGTTACCACCACACCTATCCCACCGAGAGAGAAGAAGAATCATTCAACAAAGTGCTCGGTATAGCTGGATAAGTGGGTGTGTTTTCCACACAAGACTTGATCAATAAATCCGAAGATGCATTAGAGAAGATGATATTTATGATTTACTAAAAGCTTGTCATGATGGCCCTTGTGGAGGGAATTTTGCTGATAAGAGAACAACACATAAAATTCTCAGGATGGGTTATTATTGGCCCTCACTTTTTAAAGATGCAAAGAAATATGTTCAGGCCTGTGATAGCTGTCAAAGAATGGGTCAACCTAATCATAGAGAGTGGAATATTCAGCCGATAGTTTCCTCCATTTAATGAGATACTCTGAAATGGATCTATTCCTCAACTGGAGAATTCTTGTGTCAGTGATGGATTTAGGCTCCAATATGATTTTTCCTTTCTCGTCAAGTTCTGGAAATATAGTTTGAACTGGGATCTTGTCGCCTATAACCTTATTTAAGCATGAAACATGGAAAACTGGGTGTACTAATGAAGATGCAGTCAACTCCAATTTGTATGCCATAGTACCAATCTTTTGCAACACCTTATAAGGGCCATAGTACTTTGGTGATAATTTATTATCCTTCTTGGCTTGCTTGAGGGAC
>JZKD02S1683948.1:390211-402933 GCA_000966675.3 Picea glauca
TAGGAGGTATAATTACAACTAATGGCCTAAAGCCGACATAAATAAAATAACATTACTAATATAATATGCCCCAATTAAGGGGTAATGAGCCAATATTAGGGCTTAACAGAAACTCAAAATAAGAGCAAGAAGTAAGATTCAACTTTGTCTTGTAGATTCAGTGTTGATGAATGTCTTAGGTGAAGATATAGCTAAGAAGATGTGGGATAAGCTGGGAATATTATATCAATCAAAATCTCCGGTAAATAAGTTTTTTCTAAGAAATAAACTATATCTTCTGAGGATGAGTGATGGATGTTCGGTGACTGAGGATTTAAATGAGTTTAATACCATGTTAAGCCAATTATCATCTATGGATATTAATATCACAAAGGAGGAGAAGTGTATAAGCATGGGATAGCTTAGTCGTGGCTATAGGGAGTAATACAACCACATTAGCGCTAAAAGATGTGGTTGATTTTCTATTGTTAGAAGAAATGAAAAGGAAGAACATGGAAGGATCGAACAAATATTCTCTAATAGTGAGAGATCAACTGGTAGACAGAGATAAAATAAGATTCTTTAGTAGAAAGTTTAAGTCAAAGGGTAGAAATATAACTATTACAAAAAGAACTATAAGTTGAGGGTGATGGAAGTCAGTATGGGATCCAACAAAAAGAAACCAATTCAGAGAAAGGTGACCCCAGATAAAGGAGGTGATGTGTACCTGGCGTCGACCAATACACAGTTGGATCAAGATGTTTGGTTGATCGAATCAGGAGAATCCTATCATATGACACCACATAGATAATGGTTTTGTGAGTATGAATGATATGATGGAGGTAATGTGTTCTTGGGGTATGGATTGAAAACCAAAATTTTTGGACGAGGAAGAGTTTGATTGATACGGTAGGATGGGAGGAAAATAACCCTGCCAGGTGTGCTACACATTCTAGGTTTGGAAAGAAACTTGATATCTATCAGCAAGATGAGTGATGCAGGTGTGCATACTATATTTTAGAAGGATTCGTGCATGATGTTCAGAGGTGCGATGGTGTTAATTAAAGGATTTCGGATTGGAACCCTATACAAATTGTTAGGGAATGTCGACTCGACAGGATGAAACAACATCATTGCTCCTGAAATTGACTCAAATGTGACTCGAATCGACTCGATGTTGAAAAAAATTGACTCAACTCAGGCTAAGTCGATACAACCCAACTCGATAAGACATGGTAAAATCGACCCAACCATGCTATGGCATGAGAGGATGGGACACAATGGACAAAAAGGACTTTGAGCCATGCACAAAAAAGGTATGGTAGAAGGTTTACTTGAATGTGGTTTAGAAGTCAACTTTTTTTAACATTGTATATATGGAAAATGAAGTTCAGTGAGGTTCCCATCTGGAGAGACAAGGTAAAATGGGATTCTAGAATTGGTGCATAATGATGTGTTTGGCTTGGTTTCACTGCCTTCACTTGGTGGATCCCTGTATTATGTCTCCTTCATAGATTATTTTTACAAAAATACATGGATATATTTCCTGAGGAAGAAATATTAGGTTTTCAAGAGATTTAAGGAGTTTAAATCTCTTGTAGAAAAATAGACAGAGAAAAGGATTAAAGTGTTGAGGGATGAAAATGATGGTGAATTCTATGGAAAATAATTTGATCAATTATGTAACCAGTCTGTCATAGCATGCAAAAATACCACACCATATACCCCACAAAAAAATGGAGTTGTTGAGAGAAGGAGCAAAATGTTGATGGATAAGGTAAGCAGCATGCTCAATGGTACTGGGTTCGTGCAAGAGTTATAGGTGGAGGCAGTCAACACTGCAAGATATATAGTGAATATGTCTGCTTTGTCAGTGCTATTCAGCAAGAATCCACATGAGGTATGGTCAGGTAAAAAGCCTTTGGTGGCACATCTCAAATTATTTGACTGTGATGCATTTGTACATGTTCTCAAGGAAAAGAGGAGCAATCTAGACAAGAAGGAAGTACAATGTATTTTCATTTGATATAGAGAAGGAATGAAAGGATATAATCTCAGGATTCTTGAATCAAGGATAATAGTGTACAATTGAGATGCGGTCTTCAGAGAAGTTGGAGGTAATCTTGAGCCTGAAGAAGTTGCTCAGACTGAGAATAATCCTGATACAATGCAATTTGAAATAAGGAATGGAGAAGTTGATTCATATGAGTTGACTGAATCTGAGGAAGAGGTGGAACAATATAATTCAGTGGTAAGGATGTCAGAAGAGTAAGAAAACCAATCGAAAGGTATAGTTCACCCGACTTCCATTCTACATTCGTGCTAATTTCCATTGATGATGAGCCCAAGTCGGTCGGTGAGGTAGTTGACTCGACAGAGGGTAAACTTTGGAAGGATGGCATGGTCGAAGAAATGGAATCCTTGCACAAGAATGAGACATGTTATTTAGTCAAGTTACCTAGTGGAATAAATCCCTTCAGTAGAAAATGGGTATTCAAGAAGAAGATGAATGTCATAGGACAAGTCAAGAAGTTCAAATATCGACTGGTAGCGAACGGTTATTCCTAAGTCGAGGGATTCAAATTAGGTAATATTTTTTCCCCTGTTGCAAAATTAACTTCCATTAGAGTACTAATGTCTTTGGCTGCAACATTTGATTTGGAGATAGAACATATGGATGTGAAGACATCGTTCCTACATGGGGACCTATAAGAAGAAATCTACATGAAACAACCTGAAGGATTTGTAGTAAACGACAAGAAAGAGTTGGTGTGCAAATTGAAAAGATCCATTTATGGTCTAAAGCAATCGCCAAGGATGTGGTACCAAAAATTCGACATATACATACCGAGTTTGGGATTTGTGAGAAGAAAAGTTTATCACTGCATATATTCCAAAAAATAAGGTGGACATTTCATATATGTAGCTTTGCATGTTGATGACATGTTGCTAATTGGAAACAACATGGACGCAATAAAGGAGGTAAAGAAGAAACTATCCTCCAAGTTTGACATGAAGGATATTGACACAACTAACTTCATTTTGGGAATGGAAATTAAGAGAGATTGAGCCGCTAGAAAGATCTGGTTGAATCAGATGAAGTATACTAAAGAAGTTGTGAAATGCTTCAGCATGCAGTATTGCAAATCAGTGAAGGTGCCAATTCCTGTGGGAGAAAGGCTTACTGTTGAATAATGTCTAAAGAAACAAGAAGAAATAGAGGACATGGAATGTGTTCCATATGTAAGTATTGTTGGTAGTCTAATGTATGTGATGGTCTGCACTCGACCAAACATTTCTCATGCAGTAGGAGTGTTGAGAAGGTACATGACGACACTTGGAAAGGAACATTGGACAACTGTCAAGAGAATATTCAGGTATTTATGTGGCACAAAGGAATATGCTATATTCTACCAAGGAAGATCTGGAGATGACATAGGTAAAGTAAATATACATGAGTTTGTCGACGCCAACTCGGCTGGAGATCTGGATCGATGGAGGTCGACCAACGGATATGTCTTCAAGATGTTTGCTGGAGCAATAACATGGATGAGTAAGAAATAGGCAGTCATATCCTTGTCAACAACAAAATTTGAATACATGATGACCACTTATGGAAGCAAAGAAGTGGTATGGCTAAAAATTTTGTGTTCAAGAATTGGGTTTGAGTAGAGTGCTATGAAGGTGAGTTGCAATAGTTAAAGAACAATATTTATAGCAAATAACCCTGCTTATCATTCAAAGACTAAGCACATTGATTTAAAATACCATTTTGTAAGAGACATGGTGGAAAGTAACAATGTGTTGCTAGAGAAAGTAGACACATTGGAAAACATAGCAAACTCATTGACCAAGTCTGTGAGTGTTGTGAAGTTCTCTTGGTGCAGAGAGGAAATGGGCATTACTTCCTTGGGTATGTGTACAAAAGTTCAAGAATCTCTTGTTTTGGCAAAGAAGACAACAAGGGGGACAATGTTGGGTTGTTATATTCTTTGCAGTGAAAGTCGAAGGTCGAGGTGAGTCGACAGGGTAAGGTTGAAGTTGAGGAGGATTCACTGTTGGTCGAAGTTGAGGTGGATCGACCATAAGTCAAAATTCAAGGTGATTCAACATGGTAAGGTTGAAGTCGAGGTGGATCGACAACAAGTCAAAGGTTGAGGGAGTCGACCAGGTAAAGTCGAAGTCGAAGATATTGACGACAATTCGAAGGTTGAGGGAGTTAACCAAGTAAATTCGAAGTCAGATATATCAATGACAAGTCAACTGACAAGATGTCAAAGTGAGAGTGTGAGAAAATTGACTAGATACTGAATGAAGGTTGACGAGTAGTCCACTGGTAAACCTGACTTGGAGTCGACTGTAACAAAATTGTGAGATTTGCAAGATTTGTAGCCAATGATATGCATGGATCTATAAACATTATTTGGCGCCAATATTTAGGGTTTTTTCTTCTGTAAATCCTATAAATAGGCATGTTGTAAGTACATAAAGAATAATCTTGAATCATTAGATGTTAAATGGCTAATCGCCAAGAATTTGTAATTTATGAGGTTGTTGGTCATGCATATGTAAGCCGAATTGGCTATAGGGTTTTTCTTGCCTATGCAAGAGGGTATGATGTCCATTGTGTCTTTGGTATGGACCAAGGTTAGACATGTAACTTTTAATTCAGATTGAATAATGCAACAAGAGAGAAAAACGCTCAAGGAATGATGGTTTTTCCCGGTTTGGGTTCCAGGGTAAAATATAAGTGTATTGTGTGATTTCTTATGTTGCATTCTTGATTAAATTATCCTTCTCTTCTTCTAGGTTTAGTGTGAAAGTTTCTTTCATTTCGGGAAAAATTTCCTTTCTCCCTTTCTTCCTCGAGGCTGATAAAGAGATTGATTTGCTTCTAAATAGTTCAGAAATTATTCCTTGTTGCATCTTGAGTGAGTTGTAGGTAGGGTAAGTAAACATTTAGTGGTAGGATATATTATTTTCCATCTACCATAAAGTGTGGTGAGGTTCCTAGGAACCCTCAAGTGTTACACTTTTGTCTCGTAGATCATGGGACAATGCAAGGTTGCTATGGGGAACCCCCCCCCCCCTAATCTGGGTCTAGCAACTAGGAAGAGCCTCGACACCTTAAAAGATGAAAATGATTCTATTTTACCCAAATCCAACTAGACTTAATGCTAGTTAAGGGAAGGGAGAGAAGAGAGAAATGTGTACCTTAACTCCTTCCATTTGTCATAGATCCCTTCCTATTGTTGTCTGTTCCGAAACTACAGGCATGAAACAAAATTTATAGAACAAACTATAACAACATATGCATAACTACCAAGGTCATATAAAGGGTTAAATATTCATGAAAAACATCCATAAATATAAACATAAAAACATAAATATTTGGGACAAGAAGTTTCTCTTTTATTGAAAAAAAGATTGGAAGTTATGACCTTAATCTTGCCAACACCGCTCCACGAACCTCGCCTGGGTTCCTCTACTTTGACTCCAAGTGAACTATTCCCAATATGCTACCCTCACAACCAAAATGAAAATATAGGGGAAATGGATGGATTTTATAAGGAGTATGAATGGAATGGAATGTTGAGGATGAGAATCAGAGTGAGTTGCAAAAGGATTGGAATACAAGGGATACAATTTGGTAGAGTTCTCTTGCCTCTCTTTTCATATATCAAAATGAACCCGCTAGGGCCCCTTTTATATGGAGAAAATATATTTAATTTGTTGTAAGAAGGGATACAAGAGGTAATATGGTTGTGCAACCTGACATAGCCCGTAAAATCTGCTCGAAAACCCAAAACGTTTTAATTTTTGCAACTTTTTAGAGTATATGCGGGTTGTTAGGCATGAAACTAGCGTATGTACACACGTTGCATATGTAGAAGGGAACATACACCATGGATGTTTTTTTTTTAAGAGGAAATTTAGAAAATTTGGTTTTTGGATGTGTAAGTAAGCAGGCCAAAGTGAAAAATGCATGATAGTGGAATTTTGAGCTATAACAATTGTGCTAATTTCTTTGGTGATAAACTACAATTTTCTTTAAGATATTAATCAATTTTCATTAGTAGATTCAACTAAACCATTTCAGTGAGTGTAATAATTAGTACAATACTTTAAAATAATTTCTTTTTCTAAGGAAAACTCAATTAATTTTAAAGAAAAAAATAGGTAACATTATAAAAAACAAGCACATAAGGAATCACAAACCTAGTAATTAAATGTTGTTCTATGATTTTGATGATAGATTATTAATTCAACCTAGTCAACAAGATTACCTATTTCCACCCTGTTATCCCCATTTTGTGGATAACTAAGGATATTATGTCTCGAGGCCCTCATGTTGCATATATGTAGTTTCGAGAGCCTACATGACCAAAAATACCCTTTTGCACAGTTGGAGACCCTGCTCACCAACACAAAGGTCACATATTTTTAGATGACATCCACCACATCAGATGGATTCTGAAAGACAATGGAAATTTCTCCATGAGGTACAATTCAGTATTATGGTGCGCAACATTTCAATATTTAAGGCATTTGAGTATGTTGTATCTTAGATTTCTCTAGATTTCATGATGTATTCTTGGACATTATGCCTTTTTCCCTACTTCACCTTGGTGGTTGACATTGTTCCCTAGTAAGTGGTCATCCTTGGGGATGGGTTTTCTACTAGAAACTCCCTTGAAGAGCCATTGTACCATTCTTGACCATACTTACCACTTTCCATCACTATTTTCCCCCATTTCCTTATCTCTTGGGATTTTAGGGTGTATTGACATAAGAAGGGGTTGTCCCTCATTCTATGGGAAGAAGGGGTTGAAGGCCTAGAGGGGTTGATGTTGGGTAAAATATAAAATCCTATGTATGAACCTTTTATATGCTTTTCCCATGGTTCACCCAAGAAAGAAATGAAACACTTATATTTGAGAAAAGGGGGACGCACAATAAAATATGATTAAGAATGCTTAAAATGTTAGTTGGAGGATAGGAGGTCTCATCATGAGCCAACCTATAATGCCCATGAATATATATTTGTATGACATTACCATCATCTGGTTACCAAGCAAGGGTAATGGCTCTTAGTTGCATGGATGAGAGAAAGGGGGTCTCATCCAGGGATGATTTTAAGGATGGAAATTTATTTTAAAATGTAGAAACCTTGGTGAATATTACTAATCCTTCATATGCCAACAATAAATGTTTGGCGATATTTTTTTTAAATATTCAAATTTCTAATTATTTTATATAGTTTTTATAAAATTTTGGCAATTTTTAAGGTAAAATAATTTTATCCTATATAATTTGGGCGAATCATTTTTAAAATAGCGAATCTCGTTTTTGGAAAAACCATGGAAAATTAGCCCATGGGCGAAATTTAGCCCCTAAAATCATCCCTGGTCTCATCACGAGCCAACCTTCTCGACATTTCCAATAGGTGTTTGTGAGTGACATTGCCATTATATGGACACCACGCCAAGGTAGTGGCCTTCAACCTTAAAATTATGAAAGAATGAAAGAATGGAAAAATAATGGAGTTGGAAAAAGTGCATTGCGGATGAAGGTACCACACACCCTATACAAAGGAACCCATGAATGAGACACTATGACCCCTTGTATGTCATGAGCCCTATGCCCATTGAGTCTTGACCCTAACCACTGCACTCACTTTACATGTCTTAGAGAGGGATCTCTTGGAAACTCTCCTTGACCTAGGGAAAGATATACCCAATAGGACACCTTTTCAACCCTCCCATATTCAATCTTGACAAGTCACATAATGTTTTTGAGAACTTAATTGTTTCACATAGTGATATTTCATGCACATGCTTAGGTGGCTCATTTATTGATTGGATTCACTTATCATGATTTTATGACTTGATATCCTTGGAGTCCATGATTATTTGTCTTTGCAGGACCTAGTTGGTGGAAAATTTTGGAAGAATGAGCTTAACTTGGGCTTCCATGGGATTGAAGCCCACAGGTGGATGCCAAGGGCTCACATTTCGGATAAGAAATATCAAAATTGGAAAGCCTAGAAGATGACTTGGATGACATAACCTAGCCCCCAGATAACAAACGTTTTTCCTAGGAGAGGAAAAGGTCATTTTTAGAGGCATGACATCACCTAGGGGGGTTAGGGCTTGGTGGTGAGGTGACATGCATTGACACCAAGAAATTTTTAAGGCACTTGAGCCTTGATCATGAAGGAATTTGTTTTGATGCTTGACATGTGGCTTTGGGAAGCCTTTCCACTCTCTTCCATCACCAACAACCTCCTCCTAGTGCCAAAGCATCCCCTAAAGGGGTGACGTCCATATGAAGTAGGTTTTTTCTTTGTGAAAAAGTGAAATTTAAATGAATTGTTTAAGATTACTTTGTAAAAGTGGAAATATTAGGGTTGTTGACCCCTAGTCTTGTAGTTTACCCTTAACTATGTGGACAAGCTATCTTAGTGACATTTTTTATAAATAAGAAATCATAATATCTCATTTTATCATAACTCTCCCTCTTGTGACAAGTATTTGGTATGAAATTTTCTCTACAGTTGGAGTATTTTTCCTCTTGTGTTATGGAATAATGTTTTTTTGTTATGGTTTGATGATGATGATGGTGCACTATCTCTAGAAGGTCATTCTCTTGCTTCTGTGGAGGTTTACTTTGGCATGTTAAGTATTTTTCTTGAATGGTATGGTCTCTCTACTTTTTTATTATCATTTGTAATTGAATATAAGGTTATTTTGTCCAAGGATAGATAGGAAGTATAAGGATATACACCCTATCCTAATTTCCACCATAATAGTTAAGCTTTTAAAGTTATTTTTCAAGGTTTTAGTTGAGGAAGTAAGAGGATTTACACCCCTCATCTTCGAACCCTATCTAGGTTACTTGCCTTGGGAAGTAAGAGGATTTACACCCCTAAGTATTTAGTAACCATATATCTTTCTTTTTGACCCCATTTACCCATAACTAAAGGCACTAATCTTGCATTGGAGAAAAAAATTATTGCATTGGGAAACACAATTTCTTGTTGTTTTTATTTCTTTCAACTTGGATTGTTCTCCTTGTGCTTAAGGAACCTCACAACCACAAGGGAATCCCCATAAAAGGGACATTTCTTGATACTGTTACAAATTTACATCTTCATCCATTAAGGCTGCAGAAACCTTAACACAATTGCTTGAATAACTCTCTTATAAACCACTGGAAATTGCCCAAAGTTTGAAACTTGTCTTACTTTCTCTAGTGCACGTTTTGGCAAAGTTTGGAGGAGTTTTAGTGGCTGTTTTTCTTGCTGTAATAAATTTATTGTTACAGTAATAAGGCTTATATAATTTGCTGCAGAAATGTTTTTACAACAAAATTATCTTTTCATGCTAGTATCTTGGATTTTCATCTTGAGTTTAGCTAGTCTTTAACTATTTTTTCTCTTGTTTCTTCTACTTGATTTATAGCATTTATTTTGTAGCTTATGGTGTAATTTTATTTCTGATATACATTGTTACTAACAACTTCTATTAGGGACAATAATCTTAACTTTCTTTTCCAATTGATTACATTGCAATATATGCTTGTTTTTCTTGTGTCTCGGGCATGTATTTTACCATTAGCGGGTTACTCAACATACTTGGAAACTATTGGAACTTCCTAGGACTTCATTCCAAGAACTTCATACTATTTATATTTTACCTCCAGGGACCTCATATCAATATTCATCGCATTCCTGTTAGGGTCACCGGGATTCCCCCTTGAGGTGACTACCTCACCTCTAAAGTGATGGGGACACCTGCCTAAGGTGACAATGGGTAGGTGACCTCTTAGTTGTCACCATTTAATGGTTGGGTAAGGATTTTCCCAACCTAAAACTTGTGTGATAAAATTTTGGTGTCGTTTCTGGGGAGGACTTTGAATACTCTTCAGAACCCTACCGACACTTTGGAAAGCTATCCCAAAGTGTTTCCCTTAGCTTTCCTGGTGACTCAACTCAAGGGACATTCCATTTCCACCTTTATTTATGAGCTCATATTGAAGCTTATCTAGTGACTCTACCTTCCCATAACCCTTCCTTTCCCAAACCTTTTCCCCCTGGGATGTTCAAGCCTTCTAACGTTTACCAAAGAAGGCCTCCTCTCAAATCTCCTATTGTTAATACCCTCTTCCATAATATCCTTCCTCTTTCTCCAATGGCTCACCCTTGGGTGAAGGAACTCTACAAATCTCTCAGCATGCACAACATCAAAAGATACCCTAATACCATGCCAAAAGAAGTCAACAAGTGGTTTCCAAAGTTCCTAGGAAACAATATAATAATTGATGAGGACCATATTTATGTCATGGGCCGAGACATGGAAAATGCCTGTATTGAACATGAATATGTGGCCATGAATTTATTTGCCTCGTAATTGACCAAAGAAGACCTTTATTGGTTTAGAGGGCTCCATGACAATCATCTCACATCCTATGAAGATTTTTTCAACTTATTTAAGAATAGATGGTCAACAAAGGAAAATGGTGGGAAACTTGGGGCTGATTTTAATTAGTTAAAGAAAAAGGAGAATGAGATGGTAAAGGAATTCAATACCAGGATTGATAGGTTGTACAATCAAATTCAAATATATTTCCATCCTACAAAATCATCAGTTTGTCTCCTTTACATAAATGATTTTGAAGGGCAGTTTTGATTCATTCTCAAAGACAAAAATCCCACATCATTGGTACAGGCTAAGGAGTACAATGTCGATATTGAAGACAATATCCTTGATTCAAGGTTGGAACCTTTTAACCTCCCTTGTGTCAAAACATAAGAAAATACTAATGTTTCCAATAACATTTATCCTGATCCAATTTCTATCTTAACTCAAAATATAGACTAGATGAATACTCAGTTTATCTAGATGCCAAATCAACTTATGAGCCATATGAATATAGTGAAAAGAAATAAATATTCTCCCAGAACTCAATTTTCCAGACAATAGAGAGATTCCATAGGTTGGAAACCAAGGCCTCAACAAGAGGCAAAGGCCCTAGATACTTTGAGACCAATTAGGACAGTTGATGTAGAAGCTTGGTCCCTTCTATGCCAAGAACCTCACAAATAAGAGGAGTTCCTCTGACGAGATGAATATTCTCTCAATGATATGAATTTCATTGATATGATTTTCACTTTCCAAGAGGAATAAGTTACCCAAGAGAAGATAAATGAATCCAGAAGAAGAGGAGAAAGAGAGGGGAGAATCAGAGCCTTAAATCAATTAACACATGATCGAAATAAGGAATTAAGGAGGAGGGAATATCTGACCTACACTAGAAGAAATAAATCTTCAACCCCTCCGTCACATCATGATACTCCTCTTCCATCAGCGAAGAAGGTGGCCCCACCACCTCCACATTGGGCATGTGAGATTCTTCCTAAGACAACTCCTACAAATGATATTCAGTTAAATATAGATGTTGCAAGCATCTTTGGAAAAATGAATATGACTATCCCAATGACATATATGTGTAAGATCCATTTTGTAAAAAGGGAAGTTTTGAAAGTATTACAGGTGCCAACTAAGAAGGAATATCCTGTCATTATCTTGAACACTATGTATCTCGATCGACCAAGGGATGAAAATCCCCCTTTCTATCTTTCATTAGGCATGAATGGCCTTCGCTTGAAAAACTACATGCTTCATTCAGGGGCCTCAACAAATTCCATTTCATTAAAATTGATGGAACAACATGGTTTGAAGAAAACTCAAACTTATGGCAATGTATGTGGTATTGATTCACTAAGGGTCGAGGTCTTTTGGGTGTGTGAAGACGTTGAGGTATTTTTAATTTATTTTCCACACATCGACATCCTCATGGACATATTAGTGATCGATGTTATAGATGCTTAGGGGATTCTCTTGTCGAGGACATGGTCCTCAACCCCTGGGGGTTTTCTTAGCATGAACCTTACAAATGCATATATTCCCATGGGAGATGGCATGTATGAAATATTACACAATAGGGAAAATAATAATCCACATGTTATGGATATGAGGGGCCCTAATTATGTTAGTTAACACTACTATGATATGCATACACAGTTTATTGAGTATGATTCATATGAGCTACCTTTCATATAGAAAGATTACATAGAGATGTTTCTTCCATGGACATATAAGAAGAAAATTTCAAAATACCATGGGAAGGAGCTGAGGTCTATCCAGATTTTGCAGAAAGAAGATGAGAAACATGAATACATCATCAAATAGACAATCCACACAAAGCCTCCATATGTTGAAAATACACCTTGCATCAATTTTAATTAAGGAAGTGTTGCGCTCATGTGGGACAAAAGAAAGGGCAAGCCCATATATTACTAGAAATATAACAACTCATGGATTGGCCCTTACATCATCAAGAAGTATTCTGATAAAGAAAGGTATTATCTGGCAGCATTATATGGGAGGAATATTCCATTACTAGTGGATGGATCTCTTATCCAACCTTACATCTAGGTCACATGACTTATTTAGGGCCAATGCCTCTAGTAAGTAGGTAAGTCATATTGCTTTCCCCTACATTTGCATATTGATTGCTCATACTAGTTTAGATGCATTTCATTTTCATTTTGATCTACTTGCATATTGATTTCATGCCTAGCTTAGGAAGTTTTGAAAAAATGTCAAATTTTTTCTTTTCTATATTAGTTTCTATTTTGGATTTCTATTAATATATATATATATATATATATATATATA
>JZKD02S1683948.1:403046-417151 GCA_000966675.3 Picea glauca
GATCCCTTTGTCCGATTTTTTGGAAGGAACAGGTCTACCAAAAGATTTTGTGGTTCTCATGCACTCTAAGACGAACACATGTCCCCAAGTATGAGCCAGTTGTTATCCCTATTTTGTGGATAACTAAGGATATTATGTCTCGAGGCCCTCAGGTTGCAGATATGGAGTGTCGAGAGACTACATGAATAGAAATACCCTTTTTCAAAGTTGCAGACCCTTCTCACCACCACAGAGGTCACAAATTTTCATATGGAATCCACCACATAAGCTAGCTTCCGGAAGGCAGTGGGCCTTGATCCATGAGGTACAAGTTAGTATTATGGTGAGAATCATTTCAATATTTAAGTCATTTGAGTATTTTGTATCTTAGATTGCTCTATATTTCATTATGTATGCTTGGACATTATGCTTTTTTCTGTACTTCACCTTGGTGGTTGACATTGTTCCCTAGTAAGTGGTCTTTATTGGGGATGGGTTTTATACTAGTAACTCCATTGAAGATACATCGTACCATTCCCGAACATACTTACCACTTTCCATCACTATTTCCCCCCATTTCCTTATCTCTTGGTATTTTAGGGTGTATTGACCCAAAAAGGGGTTGTCCCTCATTCTATAGGAAGAAGGAGTTGAAGGAATAGATATATTGATGTTGGGTAAAAGATAAAATCCTATGTATGAACCTTCTATATGCTTCGCCCAGGGATCACCCAAGAAAGAAATGAAACACTTATCTTTGAGAAAAGGGGAACCCACAATAAAATATGATTAAGAATGATTAAAAGGTTAGTTGAAGGATAAGAGGTATCATCATAGGCCATCCTATCATGTCCATGAATATATAGTGGTATGAAATTACCATCATCTCATTACCAAGCCAAGGTAATGGCTCTCAGTTGCATGTATGAGAGAAAGGGGGTCACATCACGAGCCGACCTTCTCATTTACACTAGGTGTTTGTGGGTGAAATTTCCATTATTTAGAAACCACACCAGGGAAGTGGCATTCAAACTTTCTTTAAAATTATGAAAGAATGGAAAAATAATGGGCTTGGAAAAATTTCATTGCGAACAAAGGTACCACACAGCCTCTACAAAGTCACCCATGAATGAGACACTATGACCTCTTGTATGTCATGAGCCCTATTCCCATTGAGTATTGAACCTAACCACTTCATTCACTTTACATATATTAGAGATGGATCTCTTGGAAACTCTCCTTGACCCAGGGAAAGATCTACCCAATATGACACCTCGTCAACCCTCCCATATTCAACCATGACAAGTCACATAATGTTTTTGAGAACTTAATTGTTTGACGTAATGATCGTTGATGCACATGGTTAGGTGGATCATTTATTGATTGGATTCACTCATCATGATGTTATGACTTGATATCCTTGGAGGGTGTGATTATTGTCTTTGCAGGACCTAGTTGGTGGACAATTTTGGAAGAACAAGCCTAGCTTGGGATTCCATGGGGCTTGAATCCCACAAGTGGATTGCAAGGGCCCGCATGCCAGATAAGAAATATCAAGCATGGAAGGCATAGAATATGACTTGGAAGACATAAACCATCCCCACATGCCAAACGTTTTTCCTAGGAGAGGAAAAATATCACTTTTAGAGGCATGATGTCACCTAGGGGGGTTAGGGTTTGGTGGTGAGGTGACATAAATTGGCACAAGGAAGTTTTGAAGGGGCTTGAGCCTTGATCATGAAGTAATTTGTTTTAATGCTTGACATGTGGCTTTAGGAAGCCTTTCCACTCTCCTCCATCACCAACGACCTTCTCTTAGCGCCAAAACGTCCCCTAAAGGGGTGGCATCCATATGAACTAGGGTTTTTCTTTGTGCAAAAGTGAAATTTAAATGAATTTTTTAATATTACTTTGTAAAAGGGGAAAGATTAGGGTTATTGAGCCCTAGTATTGTGGTTTAACCTTAATTATGTGGACAAGCTATCTTAGTGACATTTTGTATAAATAAGAGATCATAAGATCTCATTTTATCATAACTCTCCCTCTTGTGATAACTATTTGGTCTGAAATTTTAACTACACTTGAACTATTTTTCCTCTTGTGCTATGGAATAATGCTTTTTGGTTATGGTTTTATGTTGATGATGGCGCGCTATCTCTAGAAGGTCATTCTCTTGATTTTTTGGAGGTTTACTTTGGCATGTTAAGGATTTTTCTTGAATGGTATGGTATCTCTAGTTTGTTATTATCATTTGTAATTCAAGATAAGTTTATTTTGGAAACGACTAGATAGGGAGTATAAGGATATACACCCTTATCCTAGTTTCCACCATAATTTTTAAGATTTTAAATTTATTTTGCAAGGGTTTAGTTGAGGAAGTAAGAGTATTTACACCCCTCATCTTCAAACCCTAGCTAGGTTACCTGCCTTGGTAAGTAAGAGGATTTACACACCCAAGGATTTTGTAAACCTAACACTTTATTTTTTACTCCATTAACCCATAACTAAAGGCACTAATTTTTCATTGGAGAAAAAAAATATTGCATTGGGAAACATAATTTCTTGCAACTTGGATTGTGATCCTTGTGGTTAAGGAACCTCACATCCACAAGGAAATCCCCATCAAAAGGATAGTTCTTTCTGTTGTTACAAATTTACACCTTCAATCATTAGGGATGCAGAAACCCTAACTCAAATGCTTGAATAACTCTTTTATCAACCACTTGAAATTGCCCAAAGTTTGCACACTTGTCTTACTTGCTCTAACGCACTTTTTGTAAAATTTTGGAGGAGATTTAGTGGCTTATTTTCTTGCTGTAATACATTGATTTTCACATCCATAAGGATGATAGAATTTTCTACAGAATTGTTTTTTACAACAACCTTATCTTTTCATGCTAATATCTTGGATTTGCATCTTGAGTTTAGCTAGCATTTAGCTATTTTTTTTCTTGCTTATTCTACTTGATTTCTAGCATTTATTTTACATTTTATTGATCCAGGTGGATATCGATGGCCACCCACCTATTCCATCGACTCGAAAAACAGTTTTCCACCTTAGCAGTTGTTCGACAGTTTTTCAAGTTCCATACTTCCAAGGTCATTTTGAGGCCCTAAACGATGTTTTTTGGGTATTTTTTCATGGTAAAAATTGTTCTTCTTGGTTAGAAATTTCCAATGGGCTATTGTATATCTAAAACAAATATCGTATGCAAACTTTATGACCCCAGGAAGTTGATGTACTAACTTACCCAAACGGGGCCCACATGACTTTTGACGCTTCATCTCCTAGGGTTAGGTTTTTGGATGTCTAGGGTTTTAGCATTCATCTTTATTGTAAAAATTCCTTAAGATCATCATTGTAGTCATGTTCTTGTGAATGAGTACATTCATCACATCTCTTCTCAGAGATAAGCTGCGACCATTCTAGCAAGCTTGTTTTTTGCTGCATTTTATAGTTTCAACTTATTTCCTTATTGAATAGAAACAAATTTTACTGTGTATCTATTATTCTGTGTTAAGAAACTTTTGACACAGATCAATTATGGTTTCATTTTATTGCTGATATATGTTGTTACTAAAAACTTCTATTAGGGACACCAAGCTTAACTTGCTTGTCCAACTGATTACATTGAAATATATGTTTGTTTTTCTTGTGTCTTGGCATGTATTTCACCATTTGCAGGTTACTCAACATACTTGGAAACCCTTGGACCTTCCCAAGAATTAATTCCAAGACTTTCATACCATTTATATTTGACCTCTAGCGACCTCATCTCCATATTAAGTCATCTTCATCTCATTCCCCATAGGGTCACTGGGATTCCCCCCTTGAGGTGACTACCTCACCTCTAAACTGACGGGGAAACCTACCTAATGTGACAGTGGGTAGGTGACCTCTTAGTTGTCTCCATTTAGTGGTTGGGTAGGGATTTTCCCAACCTACAACTTGTGTGATAACACACCCCATGAAATAATATATAGTAGTTATAATGTACTTGTGTTGCTTCGAAGACTTGGATTTTATCTTCCCAATAATATATAGATGCCATTTCTAAAATGTTTCATCAATTGTAATGGGATAGCATGCTTTTTCTCCTTTTTAGCACTAATTTGAAGAAGTATTCAATTTGGAACATATGTGTGAGCATATTTAAATAGCATTGGCCAATAATATCCAAGTCTCAAAATTTTATGAGCTATGGTGTCACTTGCAAAGTGTCCTCTAGTTGGCCCATCATGTAGTTCCATAAGAACTTGGTGAATAAAATTATTTTCTAAGCACCTTAGTAATAGTCCATTGCAGTTCTTCCTAAATGAATTGGTATTAAGCAAACTTTAGCCTTAGTTTTCTTCTTTGCCTTTTGTCATATTTGGTGGATTCACACCTATTTGTAGGAAATGTTTCAATTCAACATACAAAGAATCCATTGTAGATGGGATAAATAATATTTCCTGAGCAACAATGAGATTTCATTTTCTCATCCTTCTTTAAGTTATAAGTTAGTTGGGTCTAGTGATTCGACTTCCAATTGACATAAACATTGAAATTTGAGTATTTTTGTAGGTTTTAATTCTAGTTCATATTCTTGACTGGTAGTCACCCAATTGGCTCTTATCTCACCTAGATATTTTTGAATCAACAATTATTGAACATATAGGTGTGGGATGATATTTTGGTGTGAGTTTTCAATATAGAGGGTTTGAACCGATTTACAACCTTCAACACTGGAAATGTTTTCTTATCAATAGTTGGGTAGTGTTAGGATATTGATACATATCAATAAACATACAACAATATTAAATATAATAAACTTACTATAATATCTTCTTATACATATAACAACAAAATTTAATCATAATATGAAAAAGACAAGAGAAAAAGATTACACTAGATATATGTGGGGAAACATCCACATGAAGGTATTGCCTTCTTTTTCCTACATAAATCTCCACTTTATCCTACATAAATATCCAATCTTACACTTGAGATCACCTCCACAAATTATTTATCCTTTACAAATATAATACTTTTTCAACATGTATCACATGGATCTCTCTCAGCTCTATTATATACCAAGAGATATGGAGGAATTACATCCCAATAATGCATGTGGTATAAATGTAATTTCACCTCTTTATATAATAAATGATAAAAATAGTGTTTTAATACATGATGAATGTGGGATAACTCTTTTACATAATATTACAACTTCTTCTGACATAACACTAGACATTATTAGCTTCCAAAGTAACACATTCCAACACTTCCCCTTAATGATGACAAGAGAGAAGGAAAACTTATGGAGGAACATGGCATTATAATACCTTCCAACATTCCCTGCAAGAATAAGAAGACAATAACTTCCATAGTAACACATTTCAACACTCCCCCTTAATGAGGAATAGGGAGAAGGAACACTTTTGGTGGAAGATAACATTACATCAACACTCCCCCTTGATGACAACTTCCCACATTCCCAACAAATTTTGAAGTCGCAAAACCTTTTCCTCTGTCATGGATTTGGTGAATATATCTATTGCTTTCTTCTTTGTGGGACAATACTCCAAAGAAATAACACTATCTGCAACAAGATATTGAATTTAGTGAGTAATAAGATCAATATGTTTGGTTTTGGAGTTATATAATGAATTATATGCAAGATGAATTGCACTCTGATTGTCACATATTAATGTTGTAGCTGATTTATAAACCAAAACAAGATTTGTAAGAACATGCCATCACCAAACTGCTTCTTTAGTTTCTTCCTTAGCTTCCTATACTCTACTTCACAAGAAGAAAGAGAAAGAGTTCTCAACTTCTTACTGGAGCATGGAATCAGACTTGAACCAAGATGAAAGATGTACCCTGTAGTAGACCATCTACTTGAATTGTGACCTTGCCAATCAAAATCTATATAACCAAGAAGAGAAACTATAGCCCTTCTTGAATAAAAATAGAATGTCCCGGGGCATCAAACATATATATGCACTAGTGCATACTATTAGTCATTGCGTGTCACTAACCAGTACACACATGATATTAAAATCAATGCTATTTATATTTTTAACTATTCTATTATTTTTTCATATATATGCACCATAGTGTGATTTTATGTATAGTTAGCACTAGGGAACTACCTCTATATAGTGTGCCCTAGTGCGATTTTCCTATGCAGTATGCATCGCGTACTACATAATTTTTTTTTGATAAAATCATTGACAACAATAGGGTTTGTGTGACACACCCGAACCCTACATTTCCATTTAAGGGACGGGGTATTTAAAACTATTTCTTTTCTCAATTATCCTGATATCCTCTTTTCTTATTAGCTCCTCATCTTCTTCTCATCAATAGCTTTCTAACGATGGCTATTTTTCTCAAAACTAAGTCCTAGATCGAAATTTATGGCCTTTCCAAAGTTTCCTGGTCTTCGAGCTATGTACTATTGACACGTGGAATCCATGTGACACCTTGATTCTCTCGTCATATGACGTGAAGACTATGTTGCACCTATGTAGTTCCAGTGAAATTCTGCCACCAAGAGAGTTTGCTCCATGCAGGACCATTGGAGCTATCACTTGGAGTATTTGTTATTAATCTCATAACTCACCTCCGATGGATATGGTATCGAAGAATATTCCCTTTTGATGCCATTTTTTCATAGCTAGAATGACTCAAGAAGTTTCCTTACTCCTAAACCAGGGTATCGAGGAATACAACCTTCTTCTCAAGGGATGGTTGTGAGTTTAAGTCACAAAATCCCAATAGATGGTTGAGATTGGTTCAAAACCTAAGTTTCTCCCACTAGGTTGACCCCACTCGACTCATACACTTATGGGTAAGTGGCAACTGTCACTCTAAACTCACTCCATATACCTCGCTCACAAGCCACGTCAGGAATGAAGTTACAACTTCGTTTTATTAACTTAGATAGGGCTCATAGAAAAATTGATGGCTATCGTGTCATTTCTCTAGTTTTCGATCTATGGTTGATTTATTCCCTCCATCAAACTCACACTTCTAGGCCATCAAAGGGTTTCTCTGAATCCACCAAGATCGTACTCCGAATTATTCAACACTGAGCCAACTAGGTTTTCACTGAATCTATCCACCTAATCAACAATGATGCACATTTTTGCAATGATGCTCCCCATCATCTCTCACCCTTCTAACTCACTTATGGGACCCATAATGATCAAGTACATATAATTCATCCCTCCCTCTTATAGATCCATAGTCCATACTGGCCGAACTTTGAGCTCTTTTCTTTGGAGTTATTCTCATTATACATGAGATTTTTTCCCAAAGGTCTCACTCTGACAGGTTTGTTTCAGAATCTTCCCAAAACATATGAGGGGTCTCTCTGATATAGGGACTCCGATTTCCCATTAATCAATGGTCGCGATCTCTTCAAATCAATAGTTATGAACCTTCACTGACCAACACCGGGTCTACGAAATCATATTTTCCACTCTAAGGACTTGGCCATTTTTCGAGACCTGCTCGACTTCGATTTCTAACTTTCAAGGACTCAATATGATCCTAAATCCTATACATACTGTCAAACTAATGTTAAGACCTCTCATGAGTTGCATAATCTCTACACATGGAACATATTGGGTACTTGAACAAGTAGAAATTTACATTCATTTATTTTCACTATTTAATAAAGCATTAGTATAAATCACAACATAGCTCATCTTATGACATTCAAGTCATAGATTAAGTACACAAACAATCTCTTGGATTTAAAACATTCACATATACTAACACACAATTTTTCCATTCATGAGAATTCATAGTCATCTCAATATAGATGAGCACTTATCTAATAAAGGAATGATCCAATCCAATTGACTGAGAGAGGATGCCTTTCCTCCCAACCTTAGGCCTTGTTGTAGAGTCACTTCCTACAACATGTCACCCCCATTCCAATCCATGATACTACCAATGAAAGACTCAGCGGGGTTCCAACTCTACGATGATCCTACAAGGTTTCTCTCCTTCTTCCTCTTACACAACATAGGTTTCCACTTCCCACTAAGCTTTGGGTCTTGACAGGTTTATCAGGTGGTTTCTCAACTAGATTTACTCTACACAAGGGAGCCCCTTCTCTGCTTAATAGTTCCTCATCTACCTCCCCTTATTAGTGTTGATTTATATCCAGTAATAACCAAGATGCATCCCACTATTTCTCCAGTTCAGAAATCAAGGTCATCTTTGTTCAGGGTGATCATCATAAAATTGGACAAGCTTCCTATTTTCTTCCATAAATCTATCTTTTTCTTTCTTACTCATCACGTCTGCACTTTGTTGCTCATCTCTAATCCTTTTCTCTACTACCCGTCTAAGTTCCTCCATTTTCTTTTTCCTACTATGCACACTTCCTTCTCCCTTCTCTTCTCCATTCCCTTGAGCTCTATGTTGGGTCCTGCAGATGTATCCTGTAGGCCACCTTTTTTCCAATCCAAAGGGGAGGTTTGTGGTACATTCCTATCATTCATTCAATTGTCCATTCTTTCTACGCATGGGCCAACTGAAACATTCATTACTACCCAACCACCTTTATGACCTTTTATTTAATGTTCACGTGGTCTCTTCCATCAATCTGGTGTGCTGGTGGTGAAATCATCATGTTTGTAAGCATAGATAAGATTCTTATGCAAGATTCATATTTTCTTCATTGATGCATCTCTTCTCCATTTCACTCAACCATCCCATCAATTCTCTACTTCATCAATTTCCTATAGTGTATCATGGCCAATACTTATCAAGGTTGTTACCTATCAGTCAATAGTTTGGTGTTTATATTAAATCAAAACACAATTACATGCCTCATATTATTAACATATGAAGTTTGTGCATAATTACAGTCTTGGGAGAAAACAGGGTGTTACGGTTTGGGATCCAATGCAATGAATGGTACCATTGAAATGGATACCAATCACCCCATATATTATTAAATAAACCCTATAAAATATATATTTCTTAAAAAAAATTGCTTATAAAATATACAGAGGGGAACAAAAAAAAACATCAAGAAAGCTAGGGCTTCCAATACCAAAGGTAACTGTGAAACCCTTTTATTTGTTATCATGCATTGAAAATAGTTTGAATCAAATAGGGAAATATTGAAATGATTAGTAGAATGAAATCACATACCTGAAATTTCTTATCTATAAATTTGTATGTGCTCTACAGATCCATTCCAAATTTGTCTCTTAAAAAAAATCTACCCACTCCAAAGTATTTGGTTGCAAATCTCTCTTCCACAAATATTCCCTCAAAATTCTACCAAAAAATGAACTAATGAAGTGTTTTAATTTATAAACAATACATTTCAAAAAATGAAATTCCCACTCTTTTTTTCACTATGTTTTTTCATTATATATACTATACCAGTGCACTACAAATCATAGTGGTACACTTGGTATGTAAAAACACTTAGTAAAATTTATATTTAAAAAATAAAATTTATCATCAAATTTGTACGCTGCACAGATTAATGCACCCCAACGCGTATATACGTAAAAACAAACAGATACCAATTTTATCATCAAAATAGAAATGCAAACCTATGCAACTAAAATTTATGGATATTTTTCTTTGCAGTGAATCTAATGGAGGTCATAGTACGGTGTGCTTCATAGTGTAGTGCAGTGGCGTGTTCTATATATACAAACGCATTGGTGCATAATAAAATAATTAAAAGCACCAATAACTTTTAATATAAAATTCATGCACGCATTGATGATGGTTTTGGCTCAAATGCAGGGAAAATAAGGCTATAATATCAAATGGTCGGTTCTTGATATTCCATATCATTCCATATCATTGCATGTATGTCAACGTTTCCCCCACCGTTTGAAGTAAGTCTATATTTTATTTATAATTCATTTGTCTTATTGAATTTATGTAATTTATGTACGTACATTTGAATAATTGTTCATTGAATTTTGTAGGATCATAATTCAAGATCAAGTTCAAATGTGCAAGATATTACATTAGTGAAAAATGTCATAAGTTATTATTAGGAGAAAGATATCGTAGGCAACTACTTGATGAAAATGGAGAGTTGTTTTACCCTGCCAATTGTAACATGCCATATGTAAGGTACTAGATGTAATATATTATGCAAAAATTGTAATATTTAGCAATTATCATGGAGACAACAAAATATTGAGAGAGAAATACCAGAAATAATACCTTTATTCAAGAAATAAATGTTCACTTGCATCTTTGAGGGGGAAACCTCTAGCAAAGAAGAGCTATATTACAATAATTTCTGAATATAATATTTCTCATATCTCCTACTCTTATTTATACTAATTCTTTCTTCTAAAGAACATTATAGAGGAAGATCCTTCTAAAAGAGGAATCTTGTATTAGGTATTCTTACATTAACTTGCTCACATTTATTTAATAGGCCTTATTAACTAATGTTGGCCTTTATTACATGGAAAATATATATCATGATAACTAATAACCAACTAAGAGGGGTTAGGGTCGGATCCTAACATGTCCTCCCCCTTCAAAAGTAGCCTTGTCATCAAGGATGAAGATGTGGAAACTGTTGCAGTATGGATGTTGGTTCCCAAGTTGCATCCTCTGGAGACGTGTCCTTCCACTTGATCAATACTTATTTGATAGTTCATCCATGCAAGTGACGCTCACATACATTGAGGAAAGCTTCTGGTTTCATCCAAATGGATCCTTATTCATCTAATTTAGAAAGGACGATTTGAACCCGACAATTATGACCCACAACTTTCTTCAAACATGAAACATGGAACATCGACTATATTTTGGAGGCAGTTGGAAGTGCCAATTTGTAGGAAACTGGACCAATACGTTTGATAATATGACAGGGGCCATAAAATTTGGGTGCCAACTTGTGGTGGCCATGGGATTTGAGGGAGGTTTTCTTGTAAGGTTGTAGTCAGAGAAACACTTGATCACCTTCTTGGAAAACCCATTCAGAACGTTGTTGGTCAACCTTTTGCTTCATATGATTCTGGGCCATGTGGAGGTTATCCTTCAAATCCGTGAGGGTAGCTTCTCTACCTTGCAAAAGCTTATCAATATCCTAGACCTTTGATGTGAGTGGAAGATAAGAAGTTATTGGGTTTTGGCCATACACCATTTAATATGGTGGCATTTTGGTTGATGTATGATAGGAAGTGTTGTACCACCATTCTTCCAAAGGTAACCATTGCACCCACTGATTTTTTTGTTTGAGGAAAAGCAACACAAGTAGGTTTCCAAACATTTATTGACAACTTATGTTTGGCCATCCATTTGGGGGTGGTATGTTGTGATCATGGTCAATTGTGTGCCCTATAATTTAATCAATTCTTGCCAAAATGTGCTGGTGAAAATTGGGTAACGATCATACACAATGGATTTTGGCATGCCATGCATTTTGAAATTTTAATCAATGAAAACTTACGTTACCATAGTGGGTGTAGAATGGTGTGGTAAGGAACAAAAATGTGCATACTTTGAGAGGTGATATAGCACAACCATGATGATTGACTTGTTTCCTGCTCTTGGAAGGCCCACAATAAATTCCATGGAGATGTTATTCCAAATAGAAGATGGAATGGGTAATGGTTGGAGATCTTCTGTGATATTGACAGTTTCACCTTTATTACGTTGGAAAATATCACATTCTATGACAAAGGTAAGTATGTCCTTATTCATTCCTTCCCATAAAAACGAATGGAAAGCATGAGAATATTCCTTTTGGAATCCTTAGTGACCAACGATGGTAGATGAAAGAAACTCATTTAATATCTTGGGCTTGAGTGATGAAGTCGGAGACAGAACCAAGCGCTCCTTAAATCAGAGGATATTGTCTTTCTAGGTGTAGTCGGTGGGTAGGTTAGGGTCCTCTTGAAGGTGCTAAGTTACCTAGGATATAGTTGGGTGGGTGATCCACTCTTGTCAAACTTCCTCAATCCAATTAGGAACTAGTAATGATAATGCAAAGAGGGAACCTTCATCATCATATTGTCTTGAAAAGGCATCTTCCACTACATTTAATTTTTCCTTTTTATATATGACCTCATAATAATAGCCCAAAATATTGGTCAACCATTTGTTATGTTCTATTGACGATGACTTCTGTTCTAGGAAATACTTCATACTATGGTGATATATTTTGATATGAAAATGACAACCCAATAGATATAGTCTCCAAGTGTGCACAACATGGACAATGGCCATGATTTCCTTTTCATATGTATATTTTCCCAAATTTCGGCCACTCAAAGCCTGGCTAGTGAAATCAAGAGGTCTGCCTTCTTATGTTAGGATTGCACCAATACCAATGCCTAAAGAATCATATTCCACAAAAAAAAAATTGTTCAAATTAGGGGCGACTAAGTAGGGGTATTTCACATGGATTGATTTAAATATGTGAAATCCTACTCTACTACCGGTGTCCAATGAAACACATTATTCTCAAGAAGGTCTATCAATGGATGGGAAATTTTTCCATAATGGTGGAAAAATTCCCTGTAATATCCCATGAGGCCCAGAAAACCTCGAAGGAGTTTCAAGGTCATGGGTCTCGTCCAATCCTACATATATTGAATACTTTTTAGGTCCACTATGACCCCCTCATAGCCCACAATGTGTCCCAAGTATTTGACCTTGCTCACCCCAATAGAAAACTTGGCCTCTTTGACAAACAATTTATTGTCCTATAAAAATTGGAGTACTTTGTCCACATGGTGTAGATGGGCATCCCAAGTGTAATTGTAAATGAGGATTTCGTCGAATAATACTAGAACAAAATTCCAAAGGTAGGGCTTACAGAATTTATTCATGATACTTTGGAAGGTATATGGAGAATTGCAAAGTCCAAAAGGAATTACCAAGAATTCATAACGGCCTCATGAGTTCATAAATCAATCTTTGGAATATCTTCTTCATTCATCTAAATCTGGTGATATCCTAAGCGAAGATATATTTTTTTGAAGACGTAGAGGCTCTCAAGTTCATCCAACAGATAATCAATGATAAGAATGGGAAACTTATCCTTAATGGTCGATTTATAAAGCGCACAAAAATATGGACACATGCACCAATAACCTTCTTTTTTTAAGAACATCATAATAGGGGATGAATATGGGATGGTACTCGGGTGAATAACACCGGTCTCCAGTAATTACTGCACTATTTTTTCTATTTCATTTTTTTGAGAAAATGGATACCAGTAGGGGCATACATTGGGGGTTTGACTTCCTAGAAGGAGAGGGATTCTATGATCATGCTCACCCTTGGAGGGAGGTAAGTCTGTGGGAGTTTCAAAAAACCTGCGGTGCTTGTCCAAGATCAATTGCAGATTAGGGTGATTGTTGGAGATGGTTGATCACTTACCTGGATAGCATTAAGTTGATCAAACACACCATGGTGGACTTTCTTCAAGAGTTTCTTCATCCAATGAGAGCTGATAATTTATGGTCAGCTAGCTTGTAGGCCTACGAGGGTATAAGTGTTAGCATCTTGAGTAACTATCATATATAACACCTGATAATCCATGGTAATCGATCCTAGAGTGCAAAGCCATTCAAAACCCAATACAATATCAAAACCTCCCATGGAAATGGAAATAATGTAAGTTTTTAGGTTATAATCACCCATTTGGAGTTTGACATTCTCACATTGACCCCCACATTTCATTATACCACAATTAGCTATGAGAATTCAAAAATTAGAAATTGGTCTAACAAAGCAATTGGCATCCTCAATGACTTTGTGATGAATATAATTATGGGTGCTACCATTGTCAATCAACACCACAAATGACCTATGTTTGATGTATCCATTTATTTTTAATGTCTATGGATAAAAAATACCCATGAGGGCATGGAGAGATATGATAGGTTCCTTCAGTTCCACAGGGGATGTGACTGGATTAGGGATGGGGGAAGTTGGTTATGTGTCCTTTGAGTCTATGGCCTCACCTGACATGATGTCCTCGATGGTGGTGGCCACTAACCCTGTAAGGTAGCTAGAGAGGTAGTAGGGGGGCCCAGAGGGCCCATAGTGATAATAGTGGAGGTCATTCAATGTAAGGTGGACTAGGTCCACTATATTATTAAATAAGGCCCAC
>JZKD02S1683948.1:427284-453193 GCA_000966675.3 Picea glauca
TCATTTTCGTATTTAATAATTATGATTATAATATTGTATTTTAAATATAACAATTATAAATTTAATTATGAACAATTATTATAATGTTATCAATAAAATAATTGAGAAAATAACATTTCATAAGAGTAATTTTTCTTTGTAAATGTGTTTAATCAATATATTGTATCTTGCTGGAGAACAACAATTCACCTTGAAAAACAATTAAATATTATATGGAATTAATTGCTACAAGTTTTTTCAATTACAATAGAAAGTAAATGATTTCATAATACTAAAGTTAAACATTATATGGAAACTTTAAATTCTGAGTGATACAACTTAAATTTAATTTTAAAATAGTTTTTTTTTGTTTGCTAGGTGTCCGGGCCACACCAACCCTTAACATGGATTTAGTTTTTGGGTGTCTCCTCCCAACTACCGCGAGTGTTGAACCTTGGCCACCTTACATAATGAAACCCTCGAAATCCAATCGCACTAGCAATATTTGACAATTTAAAAATAGATAAATCTTTAGCGTACTTATAATACATTTTATAAATCAAACAACAACAACGTCAACATGATTTGAAAAAACAACAATATACATGTGTGATATATTGTTTATAGTGCACTAGTGTGATTGAAAGCGCACTAGTGCAGTTGTTATGTAAAAATGCATTGAGAAAGAATTTAATTGACAAAGTACGTATGAAAACTTCCACAATTAAATTTTTGCAGAGGTTGTGATTTGCAGAGAAAATCACTCTTCGGTGCCTCTCATAATTTAGTGCATGGAATCGATCCTCTGTCACTTACTTAGTGCATTTCCTTGTATCTCCTCCTCCACAGGATGCTCGACTTTCTCCAAGATACCGTCCTCATCATTCCTATAGCTATAATATGAACTGGCGTCAATTCTCTTGTAAATCACATACCTACACCTCCTCTTCTTCTCCTCAAAGGGACTTATCGAATATCTCTTTGAGGAAGGGGAGGAATTTCATAGCCCCAAAGTATTTGTAATCAGGGCTCTTGCTGGTGACACTGGGCACATCAACTTCATTTCCTTTCAAGTTCGTCATCTTGGCCCCTACTTTGGCATAATTAGGACTGCCAAGCTCTATGATCAGAGCTTCTTAGTGCCCCTTTTCCCTGTTTAGTAGGAAAGGACCTTGGTGGATTTTTTAATTGTAATACCATGTCAACCTCAAGAATGACCTAAGGTCCATATTATATATTTAATAGAAGTTAAGAAGTACATTTGGAAAAATAGTCGATGATCCATAAGCTTTGTCAGCATGCCTTATCGCTAACTATTAAGCATTTCCTTGACCTTGGCCTACTCCTCCATGAGATGCTCACCCATGTACTTACTAAGAATCTCATGTTTCTTCTTATCCACAACCATGCACTTAATCTTTTTCTCATATGGAAGGGGCACCATGGGCAACAAAATCTTGCTCTCTCTCTTCTTGGTTTCCCTTATCCCACTCTCCCATTTCGTCTGCCACATCCTCCTCTTCCTTGAATAGGAAGAACTTAATGGAGATGATCTACCCAATCTTGATCATCAACCTATCCTCCCTACAGATATACTCAATCCTTTTCTAGTACCTCGGCGCTCTGGCTTGCATCTCCTCCTTCACGAGCCACTCAACTTTCTCCAAGATACGTTTCTCATCATCCCTATCACCATAATAATTGGCATCAATTCACTTGTAAATCACACACCTAGACCTCTTCTTCTTCTCCTCGAGGGGATTATTGAATATCTCTTTGACATCAGGGAGTAATTTTGTAGCCCCACTTGTACAATTGATTGCTGGAAAATGGCATGTTACAATCCTTCGTCAACCAATTCTATTCTAAGGAATTGGTGAGGGGTTTCCCCAATGCCATGCTAATGCCAGGTCGCATTCAAACCATGTACATAATCCTCACTACCCTTGTAATTCCACCTAGTTATTTCCTCATTCTTTCACCATGTTTAATGACACACATGCCACATTGTTGTAATTGAACTAGACATTGGCTTGCCATGCTAGATTTATTTAAGCCATAAAATATGAGGGAACGTATTTTGGGGGGTATTTGGTGATCTCTCATGCTAGAGGGAAATTGCATCGTGTTGCATAGGCCAGGGATATTAGGCATCATATTCTTTTTCATCCATTCATGTATTGAGCCTAGATATGCTATGTGATTTCCCATAATATTAAGTCTAGTAATCTTTAGAGATTTGCTTCTATGTTTAACTACTACATAGATTTGTTTGAATTTTTTTATTATTATTATATTTTAATATTTTTCATGTCATGTCTAGTTAATAGGCACAAATACTCTATTGTCACATGGAAATGTCCTTGCACTAAAGGATTTAGATCCAGTGATCAATGCTGCATTTCTTTAGGTTTACTATTAACAAAAGTGATAGTTAATTATTTTTATTTATCAAATAATTCATTGTGTTTTTTATATTGGATGATAAGATACTATTTTTTAATGGTTTGTGTATAGTTTGATCAATGTTGCATTTATTTGGGTTTATTATTAACACAAGTGATAGTTATTATTATTTTTTTTATCAAACGATTCATTGTATTTTTAATATTAGATGATAAGATACTATTTTTGAATGGTTTGTATATATTTTGATGTTCACTCTATCCTATTTTCTATGTATCTTTTTATTATTAAACCTTGGCATGCAATGCACGTGATATTAGCTTATTTAAGTTAACTTGTTTTTTTGTTTTTTTTTCATTTTTTATGCCATTCTAACTTGTTTTAGATGTGTGTCTTTGCAGCCCACAACTAAAGATATTATATTTCCTTTGGAATCACATGTCTTGATTATTACCTATACAATTATTGTAACACCTCGAGTTTTGAACCACGTATTAAATATTATATTTTGTTAAGTTATGAAAGGCCAGAATGCCTAAACAATTGCTAAGAGGTTGGTGTTCCTAGGAAGTGTAATGTTTTGATCATTATTAATAATAAATACATCGTTGGCTACTATATGGACAAGGACAAGAGTTATAGGGGACTAGGATTCCACAAGAGTGGGGGATTAAGGGGCTAACTGTTTATTTCATAATTTTTAATTACCCTTATTGTATTAATGGAGAATAATAGTTACATGAGATTCTTAGGGGGAAGGCCAAGTGGTTCCTTAATTCCAAGAATTACATAAACCAATCCTTGGTCTGTTTGGGGGTTCAAACTCCCATTCTTGTTCTAGTTCTTCTGTTGGTTTATTTTATTTTCCTATTCATTCACTCGCTCATTGTTCAAGACATCACCTTACCATTTACTTCATCAATTTCATTCACTCTCATATTTGTTCACTCTTTCGCCCATTTGTGTCTTTTCTTGGGAAAGGAAAACAAACTGTCGAAGAGAAACCATGGTATTGTTGTTTGTAGAGACTGTTGGTGTATTATAGCCATGAATCAAGAACTTCATGTCTGAGATGTTTTGGTCTGTGTTCATCTTTGTTCACATCTGTGAATCCTTAGAGTCCCAACATGGAGATTCTTGACCAGAAGCATTGGAGCTCTGGAAGAAGATGGGCAACCTAAGGGACTATCTGGAAGAGAACGGGGCTCCATACTCTTAGGTTGTACAGTATGTGTAGAATAGAGATCGTTTACTTTGGATTGTTGTAGGTGCTCAGAAGCTTGTGAGAGCTTGAGTGATGACTGGTTTGGGAAGCCGAGTGGCACTCTGAAACTGTCCCAATGGATTCATATCCTTGATTTGGGGGTGACACTACTATTGAGAGTTGGAACAACAATATTTTTGGTTGGGTGGAACATCCTTCGTCTATATCTAGTTGGTGTCTTGTTTCAGAAAAGATAAGTGCTATATATTATGTTTATTTACATGTGTATCTTATTTCCACTATGTATTTAATTATCTATGATTTTCACATCTATAATATGCATGCTTGTCGGTCATTGTTGTGCATGTTGTATGGTTCATTTATTTTATGTTGTAGCATGAATCTTGATCAATGCATGTGAATATTTCATGCATCCTTATTATTTAAGTTAGATTAGAGGTCAAATTAGTCCAGAAGGGGAATTGAAGTTAGCGTAGCCCAATCTGTGGGTCATTGGGTACGTTACATATTGGTATCAGAGCTTCTGGTTGAAACATAGGGCCAGAATGTGCCGGATCTGTTAAACAAGATCTTGTGGCTGAGATCGCGTTATGCCCTTGAAGTGATGGTGTAAGGCCCATGACGGAGTGGGCGAAGCTTCCGATGGGGTCCTGTAAGGTGTTATTTTTGCAAGTGCAACCAAACTTTGTCACCCACCTGAAACTTATGTGGCACCCAATGTTGATCATGGTGCTTCTTGTACTTGTCATTGGACTTATGTAGGATATCCTAAACCTATTCGAGGATGTGTTGGATCCTCTCAATGAAATGGGTGGCATTGTCAACTTTAGTTGGAGTAGGAGATGAGTCAATCGAGGTGACTGCAAGGGGAAGTGAAACATCTATGGGACCTAATGGTTAGAATCCCAACCCCACCTAAAAGGGGTTGTGGTCAGTTGAGCTATGCAGGGCTCGGTTGTAGCTATGTTGGAAATAGGGAAGAATCTCATCCCATGTGTGAGGGTGCTTGGAATTATACATGCGCATGATATGCACGATCATTCGATTTACGACCTCAGTTTGGCCATCTGTCTATGGGTGGAAGGTCATGGATTTGGTGAGATTGGTTTCCAACAATGACCAAAGGCTTGACCAAAATGTGCTGAGAAATCGATTGTCCCGATCTAAGACAATGGTTTGTGGGATTCCAAAATGTACCTAGACTCGTTCAAAGAAGATCTTGGCAGTGGCTTCTACTGTGATGCTCTACTTGCAGGAAACTAGAATCACCATCTTAGAAAAGAGATCAAAAACCACAAAAAAATAGTCATTTCCCCACTTGGTGGATGGGAGACCCAACATGTAGTCCATTAAGATGGATTCCCATGGCTTGTCAGGAGTAGGAAGAGGGGTGTACATGCCATGTTTCTTAGTGGTCGGTTTGACAATAGTGCAAGCAGTGCAGGACCTGCTATACTTTATGACCTCTTGTTGAAGTTTTGGCCAGTAGAAATGTTTCTGTAGCATCGCCACTGTCTTTTCAATGCCAAAGTGTCCTATCACCTGACTGTAATGGGATTCCTAGATCAGGTTCGCTCGCTCACTTGATGGAACATAGATATGGCCTAGACGACACAATAACCCATCCTAAAGATGGAAATATCGACAACTGCATTTGCACCCAACATTTGGTAGGTGGTGGCGAAGTCCGGGTCTATCTCATAGAGTTGGGTCCATCCAGAGGTCTCATGGCCCCAAGAGTCTATCATCGTGGTGAGTTCCACGAGTGGCAGTCTACTGAGGAAATCAACGACGTGGTTGGTTCTTCCTATTTTATACTTGATGTTGAGGTGGAATTGTTGTAAGTAGGTTGACCACTTTTGATGGTGGTCATTCTATAATTTTCCTTGTGTCTACATGAACTGCAGTGGCTTATGATTAGTGTGGATGACTGTCTCCTTCCCAAGAATGTAATGTCTCCACTAGCGGAAGGCTTGCACAATGGAGTACATTTCTTTGTCGTAAGTAGGCTGCTTACAGACAACATTTGATAGTGTCTCACTATGATAGGCCACGGGGTGGTCGTGCTGAGTGAGAATGACACCCACAACATAGTCTGAAGCATTTGTCTTGATCTCAAAGGGTTGTTGCAGGTCCGGTAGTGAATGTACTAGGGATGAGCACAAGCACTGCTTCAAATCATCAAATGCTTGTTGTTGGGACTGACCCCATGAAAAGTTTTCCTTACCACCACCCCTGGTTATTTGGCTGAGGGCCATTGCAATATGGGAGAATCCCAACATGAAACTGTGGTAGAAATTGGCAAGTTCCAAGAAGCTCTGAAGCTGAGTGAGTGTGGTTGTGGGTGGATAGTCATGGATGAATTGGATCTTGGTTGGATCCACATGTATTCCATGTTGATCAATGATGTAGCCCAGGTAATGGACCCTGTCCATGTTGAAGGAGAATTTTTCCAAGTTGGCGTATAGATTGTGCTACCGCAAGGTGTCCAGAACCTGTTGAATATGTTGCAAGTGTTTTGCTCAAGACTTGTCGTAAATGAGAATGTCATCTGGATACACCACTACAAAGTATTGGTGAATGGTCGCAGGATATCACACATCATCCTCATAAAAGTGGTTGGAGCATTTGTGAAACCAAATGGCATGACCAACCATTAAAAAAGGCCTTCTTTTGATTTGAAGGAAGTCTTCCATACATCTATATGTTCTATTGGGATCTGGTGGTAGCTAGACTTCAGATCAATCTTACTGAAGTATTTTGCCCCCATGGGTTGATCAAGGAGGTCATCGGTTCGGGGAATTGGGTACCGGTTTCTGACCGTGATTTTATTCAGGGCCCGGTAATCAATGCAGAGTCGCCAGGTTCCATCTTTCTTCTATACCAGCATGATTGGGCTCCCGTAAGGTAATGAGATGGGATGGATGTGCCCCTTGTGGAGCAGCTCTTGGATATGTCATTTAATATCCTCATTCTCTAACATAGAGTGGCGATATACTGACCCATTGGGCATAGTACGTTGGGGGTCATATCGATGGGGTTCTTGACCTGACAATGCAAAGGTACCTCGGTAGGTGAGGAGAAGATATCCGAGTATTCTTCGACGACCTTATCTACTTGCTTCTTATGTGTGGAGAGGTCAACTACAAATACCTTAGATGTGGTTGTGATATTTCACTCATTTCGAGAGTGAATCACGAAGAATAAAAACTTCCCTTTATGAGAGATGACCTTCCTACATTGCTTGTTAGAGATCAAGGAAATAACACTAGGTGGGACTGCCTCGAGTATCCTGTACAATTTTTTGTTCAAAGTAATAATATCACTACGAGGCCTAGACTGATATACAACATGAAGTTTCCATAAATAAGGTTGGCCGAAAATAACATCACAAACTCCGAGAGGAGAAACATCACACAATACCTCATCTTTGAAGGGCTTGATGTCATATGACAGTCGACAGTGTTGGATGATGTGAAGATCACTTCCTTGGTGGAGCCATAAAACGGTGTAGGGTTGTGGGTGCGGTGTTGTCGGCAGGACCAACCGATTGAAAACCTCTACTGAGATGAGGTTCTTCTGGCCACTGCTATCAATGATGAAGTGTAGAGGGGTGCCTTTTACCCACATCTGTGAATGGAAGAGGCACTCTCCTTGTTCTGGATCATCTGGTTCATCAGGTTGTAGCTTGGTGGTAGCAACAGTGGCACTGGGTTCCGCATCAATGATCTATCTTCCTTTTTCTGGTTCTGACTCAGAGTCATAACCCACACCTGATTTAGAGGCTTTCACTCCAGTCACCAACGACTACTTTGAGCAACAATCAGTAATGTTATGCCAAGGGATCTTATGGAAGTCGCACCACTTCTTGGTATTTTTTTTTGTCTTTCTGGTCCTTCTTTGCTTGTGGCTTGGATTGGTTGTCCTGGTACTATCCATATTTTATCTATACTTTGTTCTGTGGGTTGAGGCCACCCTTTCGTGGCTTTTGCTGTGAGGATTTCCTGGGCCCAAATTGCTGCGTTTTTTGTTTGAGCTTCAACTCAATTTTGACGACATATCGGTAGGCCGCGCCCAAGGGCGAGATGTCCAAAAATTCCATTTCGGTATGGATGTATCTATGCAGAGAACTATTCTACTTGAGCACCAGATGTCACTCTGAATCTTTGATATCCATCTTGGTACGCAAGGTATGGAAGATATTTGTGAACTCTGGCACTGCTTGGTCTCTTTCTTTCCGAAGTGTGGTCCATTTGGTATACAAGTCATCGTAACTTCCAATAGGGTAGTATTATTTCTTAATAACATCCCTAAAGGATTTCGAGGTGGACGTGACTATAAATAACGAGGGTTCCTCTGTTTACTTTTTCTCACAGAAATTTTTGCACCAATCTTTTACATGGGGAACGACTTTGAGGAGCACAAAAGTAATCTTTTATCTATTTGAAACATTATGGACAGAAAAATACCCTAGTAGTAGATTCAAGCACTTGTCTACACCATCCACATCTATCTAACCTTCAAATAAAGGAATAGCGGAGTTTATTTGTACCTTGAAGGGGGCGACACCTCTGATCGAAGAAGATGCATTGCCTCCTCTCGAAGAAGATGCATCACCTGTTGTTAGTCGCTGAAGGATTTGCGCAAAACTATCCATCATCTCATTCCTCTGTTGCATGAGGGCTTCCTCAAGAAATTTTTTGAAAGGATCTCATGTCCCATCATCTTTCTTGTCTCCTTCCATGAGAGGTTGCTTGGGCATGCGAGAGATTTGGTCCTCAAGAGAAACAAGCTCGAGACCCAATTATTTGTACTCTGACCTCATTGGGGGCATGCATGAAGATGACAAGGAGAAGACCGCTCTGATACCACTGATCCGGATTTTATGAGAAGAACAAAATGACTACAGATTATTAACAGATGCTTAACATAGAATAACAAAGATACAATAAAACTGGTTTTCTATTCAATAAAGAAATAAGTTGAAACTGTAAAATGCAGTAGAAAACAAGCTTACTGTAATGGTGGCGGCTTATCTCTTAGAAGAGATGTTACCATTGTGCTCATTCGAAAGAATAAGATTACAATGAGGCTTTGAAGATCTTTTTACAATAAACATGAGTGTCAAAAACCCTATACATCCAAAAACCTAACCCTAGGAGATGAAGCACCAAAAGTCATGTGGGCCCTGTTTGGGTAAGTCAGTACATCAACTTCCTAGGGTCGTAACGTTTGCATACGATCTTTGTTTTAGGCACACGATATCTCGTTGGAAATATCTATGCGAGGACTAAAACTATTGACAAAAATTTCATGATGAAAAATTTCAACCGCAAGATACCCAAAAAAACGTCGTTTAGGGCCTCAAAACGGCTCTAGAAGTTCAGGACCTGAAAAACTGCTAAAAATAGTAAATTACAAAAATTGCTAGAAGGTTGTTTTGAGCCAGTTGGAAAAGGTGGGTGTTTTGAGTAGGGCCATCCATTGAATGGGGGATCAAGTATCCACCATCGTATTTTTTCTAGTGGAGTTAGTGAAGACTTCGTCGAAGTGGAGCTTTGGGGGAAATTGGAAGTTGACAATGGAGAACAGTCGAAGGATGAAGTCCGGAGGACTTGATCCCAACGTTGGTCTCGTGATAAGGTAAAAATGGTCTAGGATGTAACCTATCCCTCGGTTATGTTTTTTGTGCAAGATCCCTTGTGGAAGAACACAGAGAGAAGCACTAAGGAGCGATTAAGCCTGCACTTTTGAGATGTGGTCACTTGGGGAAGTGGTTTGAAGGAAGCGCATGTGAAGAATTGAATTTTGTGTCATATAAGAGATAACATGGAAGTGTCATATGATGTAGAATGATATATATATTCTTCATGAATTGAGAAGAAAAATGACCTGTAGCATTGTTTGTAAAATTATTTTTATAATATGCATAATTCTAACAAAATGGTCACTTGCACATTTTGCAGAATTAGGAGGCGTAAACATATCAATTCAATATAATATTGTAGATTAGAGAAATGGAAGAAGGTGAGGGAGCCTCCAACCATTGTAAAGAGGTCGAAGGTCATAATATTAGACTTGGTAATGCAGAGACAAAATCCAATAGACACAAGGGCAGAGGGGAACAAGAGACATTGATAGAAATTGTAAGAAGCCTGGAAATATAAGTGCAGAGTTACAAAGAAGAAAATGAGAGGTTGATGAGAGAAAAAAATCAGATAAATGATCAAGTAATGTAGAGCTTAAATAAGTTGCAGAGGAAAACAAAGAGGGGATCAAACTCAAAATAATATGAAGAAGGCAGGTATCATGAAAGAAGAGATAACCACACGAAAGATGGTTATTCAAGAAGTGCTAGTAGAACTCATAGAAGCCACTCACCTCCTTACTCAACAAGAAGGTATTATGCATCTGAATACTCCATGAGTATCCTAGAGGTGTCTCATGTTAGGCACCAACGAAAAAGGCATTAAGTGGACAATTTGAAAGGAGATTTGAGGAAGCTTAAGCCACTATCATTTGACGGTGAAAGGGAAAGGGAAGATAATGTTGAGGCATGGTTGGTTGTACTCAAGAGATATTTTCAACTGCACAACTATTCATCAAACCTAAAAGATAGAATTTCCACCTACCATTTACATGGGAATGATGCTATGTGGTGGGACTAGTTGAAGCAAGTTGGAGCATATTAATGAGAATAGGATCACTTCTAAGAAATTCAAGAAGTATTTTCAGAAGGAGTACCTCTCATAGAAATTCTATGACAAGAAAATGTAGGAGTTATTTGAACTTAGGTTGGGAAGCGCAACCATGGAAAAGTATGAGAATATGTTCTTTGGGTTGTTAAAGTATGTATGGTTCATAAATGATGAGAAGGTTAAAATACAAAGGTTTTTGAGTGGAATTCCATCCTTTTATAAAGAAAATATTTGTTATGACAAGCCAAAGACCTTGACTGAGACCATTAGAAAGGATAAGTACCTATATGAGCAAGGCCAGGGAAGAGAATCCATGCAGAAATCTTGGAAGGATAAGAAGAAGGAGAATTTTGATAAGAGGAAGAAGGGATTCAAACCTCTTTTCAACATTAATGAAACTAATAAAAATCATTAAGACCAGTCTTCTAAGGATGAATCTAAGAAATAAGTCTCCTTGGGAAAAAGGGGAAGACCACCAATCCAATGTTGGGGATGCAAAGGAGATAACATGTACAAGGATTTCCCACACAGAAAGGATAGAGTGAAGACCATGAACAACATCTAAGAGGCTACAAAAATAGAATACATGGGAAGGATTTATGTAGCCTTATATGATAGACAAGGAGAGTACCAATCCAATATGATTGAGGTGGAAGGTAATATCATAAATCAACTTGTTTTTATTTTAATTGATTTAGGAGAAAGCCGTTGTTACATTTATCCTAAAATAGTGGATAGTTAACATTTGGAGAAAAGTAAGCTTGGAAAATCAAGTTTGTTCCAACTAGCCACTAGAACCAAAAGGATAATCCATGATATGTTCAGAGGTTGTTCCATAAGTCTTAATAGTGTGAATACTAGTGTTGATATAAATATAATACCATTGGGATCTTATGATATTCTAATTGGAATGGATTGGTTGGACAAGCATCAAGTTGTCCTAGATTGTCATAGCAATACATTTACATGTCTTGATGGAAATGGAAAACATCGCACTGTGAAAGGATTTCCAAGACCCATCTCTCTAAGGGAGATTTCATCCTTACATTTGAAGATATGTTTTAGAAAATGATGTTAATTGTATGCAGCCCATGTGGACGAGCCAGAAAAAACAAAGGGGCCAAGCCTTGAATATTTTTTAGAACTACAAGAATTTGAATATGTATTCCAAGAAATACCAGGGTTGCCACCAAAGAGGGAGATACATTTCTCTATTGATCTAGTTCCATGAGATACCCCGATATCAAAAAAAACTTACAGAATTAGTACACCAGAATTAAAATATTTAAAAATGTAGTTGGAAGAATTGTTGAAGAAATGATACATACGTCCAATTGTTTCACCTTGCGGAGGACAAATACTTTTTTTTCAAAAATAAATATGCAACTTTCAGGTTGTGTATTGAATTTCGACAAATGAATAAGTCCACTATAAATAAGAAGTATCCTCTACCCAGAATTGATGATCTCTTTGATTAGGTAGGAGGAGCAAAGATATTTTCAAAGATAGACTTGAGATCAGGGTACCATTAGGTAAGAATCAAAGAAGAAGACATCAATAAGACAACCTTTAGAACTAGGTGTTGAGTGCTCAACACACCCTAAAAGATTTTATGCAATGTTTTCTCTTTTGGGTACCACTTGTTTTCTTTTGTCCTGCTTTCTGAATTGAGTCAGTTGTGTAGTGATCGTTAAGTGTGTTTCCATGTCTCATCATCGATCAATATTGGATTTATTTGGGCCTGTCATAGTGAAACCTTTGTATCTTAAAAAGAACTTGACATTTTAACTAAGGATACACAACTAAATTTGTGACCTACGCACTTATGTTCGACGTCAAAAAAATCCGAGCAAGTAAAATGACTACATAGTAACAATAATTGTCGATCGCCGATGTATCACCGACATTAGTAAAAAAAAGAGTAGATTTGTGTTGGTTGTTTGCAAAGAAGATTAAGGAAATGATCGGTTTCCCATCGGCGTCGACGAAATACGAGAGGGATAAACATTGACATGGGACATGATGAACCTATGATAGCTGATTACCAATGCATTTTTTCAGGGTCGATGAAATCTCAAAGATTTAAATCATGGAAATTTTTTGCATTGTCACATCGTCGATCACCATTCCCCAATGCATTTTCGGTATCGACAAGTTTCGAGGGTGTAATCCCGGAACACTTGTTTAAACTTATCACTGATAGCTAATCCTTGATACTTTTTCGGCATTGACATGGTAGGATCTATTTGTTAAAACACTTATCTAATGAAAATCCCTGATTCTGAATAACACTCTTAAACGAAGAAGTCAATCTCAAACTCCACATGTCTTTTTCGCATGGGAATTTCGTATGACCTAGTTTCATCCCAAGTCACCTTAGGTTTCCTCATGTCCTAGTCACACTTCGAGGTCAACATTTCCACATTAGTGTTGTATGGAAAGATGGATTGGCGTCGTATTTTTTTACAATAGATATCAACGCACATTGTCTAAAGAAAATCGATTACTCTCGATCCAACCATTAAATTAGTTTAACGATGGGCATTTTCAACACAAAATAAGATCATATTCTTCCATTTAATAGGACAATTAATGTTTAACTTTGCATATGTTGCTACCCTGTGTGTTTATCGAACAATGGGAATTTGAAATCATCGATGAACCATATTATAGCCTGCGCGACCAACCTGCGACTGCATTTAAATCTCGAGCATAATGTGGATCTGGCGGAAGATTTTGTAGAACCGTACCTACACCCTGAATTGAATAACTGATGCGACACGGTAAGTATGCTCTTCATTTAAATCACTAAGACAGTTTTGAACCCCAACATTTTGCACACAAGTTTCTCATTTCTAGAGTAGTTGAAGAAGCGAAGAGAGAATCTCAAGAGTTGCGCTTGATTCTCAGAATTTCAAGACTAGGTTAAGCTAGTGTGAAGAAGAGATATGTGTTAATTTTATCATTTCAATGGTCATATTTTTATGCATCAACATTCTATATGCAATATAGTGTCTAACAATGTTCTCTCTGTAGGAAAAAAATCTTCCAAGGAAGACAATGACTAGACGCTCGCCAAGGGCATCAAAATTGAAGGAAGCAGAGGTCGGTGAAGGGTCTTCTCCTAACGCTGTGAGGTAGTTGGAATTTTCTCCTAGAGTGTAACTGGTCATCAAAAAATAGACTAAGAAGGAATTTTCTTAGCCCCCTGCTTTTGGAAATACAAAAGAAACCACTAGATCAAAGATAATTCTCCCACTATGGGGATATTTGTTCAACATAATTAATCAGGAAGATTACTCGAAGTTTATCCCCCATAGCGACCCAAATGTAAGGGCTCTTGACGAATAGTTTTTTCTGAATATCTGGCGGTCTTTCTTGCATATGGTAGCCTTACGAACCCCAGTCTTTCCCTGCATTAGGACTCTGGGTTGGATAATTGATCATACAGACGCGTAAAAGTGCCTAATCAATGATGAGAAAGGCATATGTGTTAGATTGTTTATCCCCACAGAGGTATAGAAATATTACAAGATTAGGGACCCAGAGGAGTGGTTGAACATAGATTTCATGGTGAAGTTCTATGAATTCCATGAAACCCACCGATTAATGGCCTCCTAGTGGAAGGAGGACACGAAAGTCACAAACTGGAGCAATGGCTGGTATGGGACAACAAATCTAAGGGAGCCATATATCTACCTAATGGTTGTAATTTTCTGATTATATGGGGAAAACGATTGCGCTAAGTTATCGGAGGCATGGATGCCCATGGCATACACTATGCCTATTTCCAGGAGTAGTTTCAACTGGGGAGAAGTCATATCCAAGCAATTGAACACTAATAGATTGCAGGCTCAAACACCAAAGGAGGGAGAAGCACCCACTTTTCACATGGATTCATATCTTCTATACGTGATCTATGAAAGGAATGTCTTCGTCAGCATGAATCTGAGCTGGCACATCACAGAGCTACATGTACATGTCTCATTCAAAACCCTATGGGAAAATAGGTACACAAAATATTATTCTCTCATTTGCAATGAATTCATATCTCGAGTTTATTTCATTATTTTCAAAAAATAATGCCCAAGAATGTCTGTTGCAGCCAAGAAAATGATTTCAAAAGTAGACCATTGGTACCTATAGGAAACCACAACTTATATCAGGGTATTCAGGGCCATCGATGCACCACATTTACTCCCTGCTCACATCCCAGGCCGGCGTGTTGTAGGAGAAATCTGTTACCAGAACATCCTACAAGGCTATAATTCCACTTTGGTTAAGGACAAGAAACAAACATTCATACCCTATGGTTTCCATGTAGGGTTTTTCATAGTAAAGGATACTTATTACTATGCAATATAAACAAGAGGGTTTGAGCCAACTGTAATACAGGTTCCCGACGGGCCGATTTCACAAGCATGACTCTAAAGGCCTCGTTCTCCAACATCTGTCACAAGTCTCTTCCTTTTGGCCATACACACATGACAAGTTTGAAGATGATATCTTTACAGAATGTGCTCAGGACTGGGAGGAGGTACTACAAAGAAAATATAACCCAAACATGACTAGGTTCAAAGCTATGAGTATGGATGAGCAAGACGAAATGATAGAATACACGTTTCAAGAAGCTCTCAGAGTTAGAGAAGAGAACAAAGAAGCAAAAGCCACAGAGGCACAAAGGAATAGAATGTTGTTATTAGAAGAATCCCAAAGAGTCATCCAAAAACTAGAGAATGATCCTCAACTATTAGAAACTATGAGGATCACCCTGACCGAACCAAGCAACGTCAAAGAGGAGATAAATGGCTCAGAGTCAACCCCACTGGATGAAACCATCATTCTAGAAAATTCCAGAGTTCCATCACCTTAGGCTAGATTGTCGTTGACCATTCCAACCCAACATGAGATTCCAAGAACACTAGGTGAAATGGGTGTGCCTAATACCCTTTTTGATATAATTACTATCTATGGCTATGAAGAGAGTTCATAGGTCTCTCTTATAACTCTGATACCAATTATAGAGGAGAAAGAACTAGGGGGAGAATATACTCCAACCCTCGATGCATCAATTCCAAACCCTCTCCAAGGCGACCATGAGGTCGAGTGTACCTTAGAAACTGAACTTCTCGACTTATCAGGGACCCTGAAAGACAACTCTAGGGATGAGATAGGTTCAGGTGGACAAAAAGAGGAATTGAAACATCCAGAGATCGACACATAACCAACTGATCACTAAGTAGGTATTGAGTCTATCATTGTCTCTTCACTTTTTTCTGATACCTCACTAGCCAATGAACACCAGACGGAAGTCGAGTTCTTGGAACATATGAAATTTTCCCATGTCAAATAAGTATAAGAGATGGTCCTAGACAAAATACATACGGCAGGAAGCTTGGGAAAAAATCTGACCTGGGGAGACCAAAAAATCCCTGAGCCCATTGATGAGGTCTCTGACATACAGATGATTTCTTATGACAAGAAGAGGAAATCCATCATAATGAGGAACACTAAGAAAAGAAGGCTCACGCTAGATAGCTCGATTCTCATCACCATGGAAGAGAAGATGCTCAACAATGAAAATGCAAAGATATCTGAGCCCATCATAACAAGGATGGATACCACTGATGCCACACTGGATCGAGCAAAGTGAGATGAAAAGGAATTGGTCACCACACAAAAGGATCTAGACCATCTGCGCCATCTGGAAAAATATTACCAAGACTCAACTCAGGCCATAATTTTTTTGAAGAGTGAGTTCCAATATACATATGCATAGTTCACGAGCGAAAGACAGCTTTTCACTGCTTGTGTAGACGATTATCAAGAAGATAAATTTATGGAACTGGAAACCTGTAGGGACGTGGAGGGATGGTATGAAAATTCATACCAAGCTGTATAATGGATCGATTATATCAACGAAGTGTAGAAGGGTCGAGACATGAAGGAGCATGACATTTGAGTGTTGATGGATAACAACATATCCCATATCAGGAAAGAAACTGAATACTAGGTAAGTATGGCCCATGAACCTCAGCGAGAGATATAGAAGAGGTGGTCGGAGTGTGAAAGAAGCTAGGAAAAGATCAATCCGGAGATGAAATAAATTTTCCTCCTAGAGTTCGGCTCACCCGAAGACTTTGTTGACTTGCATGACATAGTAAAATGACATGCAGAACATGACTGAGCATGGGAAGTGGAGATTGTGCATGTGGAAAGCATGACACTGGGTCAAATACAACAGTTTATGGAACATTCGATCAAGGCTCGTGCAATTCTGCAAATTTTAAGTGCCAAAGTCATCAAATATAGAGAACGAGAAATGGAAGTGAAGGAAACCCTTTCAGCCCCGATGGACCAACACAGATTCCCGTATGCTAACACATGCACAGATCTCTTCATCAAATGGTCAGAATATGATAAGAGTCATCCACTCTAGTAAAACCACAAGATGATTTCTAGAGAACAAAGAGCTCAAGTGCCATGCGGAAATATTTTGTTTTACTTAACATAAACTTGTAGCAACTATTTTAAGTTAGCAATTCTTTATAAATAGGGGGATTGACCTTTTAGAAGGGGTCGATGGTTTTAGGGAAAAGACCCTCTTTTTGAGAACTGTAAAGAATTATTTATGAGAAACTTTAATTAAGAAGTTCTTTTTAGAACCATAGACAAAATTTTGTTTTTCATCAAAGGCATTATGTGATTGGATTGAGGAGGAACTACTTCCAAATTTTATTTCAGTAGTTGATGTTGTAACGAGTAAGAGTTTCAAAATCTATTGATAAGCTATCTTTTTCAATACTTTAATAGTTCTTTTTTTCTTAATGATGAAAAGAGAATCGTTGTGTTAATATGTGATTGATGGTAGAGATAAGGAAACTATTTTTCTCGCACTCATATTATTGCACGTGTATTTTCTTTCAATAATTGTATCTCAGTCACCGTTGAAATACCAACAAGTTAACGCATTATTACTAGACTAGTAATATGTGTGAATATTGTTGTCTGGATGCTAGAGCATGATGGTTATCCTAGGCTCAAACTTCTTGAGTATTTAAGAAGTCCTTATATCATTTGGTTTATACCATCACACATTAATTTATTAGACTCATCTAATAAAAGAAAAGACAAAAGAGAACGTTTAATCCAAAGGAGGAACTTTCACAAAAATATATCTTGTCAAACACTAAGTAAATCCCATCGATAAATTGGCTACATTGAAATATATGGAGAACCATTCCACCCATAAAACGTTGTAGAGTATAATTGGGCCACTAAGGTGGGTTTGATTCCTACTATTGAGTTAAATGGATCTCATACGCCTCAATAGAATTGGTGCTAGAAGGAGGGCCTAAATGAATGAATGGCTAACGACATTTCTTATAACATATTTCGCATATCCCACAGATTCAAAACAACCCATATGCATGGATAGTCATTCTCAAGACAACCCACATATAGAGAGTACTCCAAAAATGAGTAACTCACCCCAACACAAGGAAGTGGAACAACTATTCCCTGAAATACCTTACGCTCTTTCCCATGAGGATTTGAACCAGTTCATAAGAATCGTAAGAGATTACGCTTGACAAATTGGATCGTTACCCTTTTCCCCATTTATTCCTCGTAGAAAACAAGTAAGAAGCCCATTTGTCAATACCATTGACCAGGTTTTTGTTCACACATTAGAAGACATGATATATTTTTCCCTCACCGAGATCAAACAACCCCTTAATTTAATCCCTAAAACACCAGCTGGTAACTACTTTGATCTTGACGATTTCGAATTTGATGAGGAAGGGTTTAAATCATATCGCTCAGCTTTAGAAACGGACGACATGGAGGATAATAACAATAAAAATGTAGAAAGGGGAAATCCACCTCAAAATAATCAACCTTGGTTGGCCATAGATTCTCTGGAAATCCTAGTATAGGTACATAAACTCCCTCAACATCCAGAAGAATTACTTCCCAAATTTGACCTTGAAACTTTTGGATTTCCTAAAGACCATATTAAAAAGTTCATACTATTTATAAGACTGATGAACGTATAACATGAGGACATAGAGGATTTTTCCCTACACCTTTGAGAATTCAACCTCGACTTGGTATTTTAACTTACCTATGGGTCCATAACCTGTTGGACGAAGGTTCAAAAGGATTTCTTAGACAAATTTGCGGAAGAAACCACCGTAGGAAATTTAATGGATGAAATATTCACCGCCACTATGAGTTCAAAAGAGAAGGTTAAATACTTCAATCAACGACTTACCACTATCCTGAAAAAATTTCAACCCGAAGATAAACCTACTAAGGAGTTACAAATTGAGGTATATGCTAATGCTCTCCCTGCTTCCATTTCCATGTTTGTTAAAAGGGTTTCCAAACATACCCTATCTAAAAATTTTGAGGAAGACAAAACGTTTGAATTCCAAATGAAGGGATGCAAAGAGAGCTAGGTATCACTAGTTAAGAAGGAAGTTCAACCTCCACCTAGGAGAGGACTTTTGTTGACTAGACCCCTGGGAAAGAAAATAGATCAAGGTCCTGAAAAGGGAAGTGGGGACATAGAATACCTATAATGGATGATAAAGAAACTATTGAATGAAATCAGACATGAAAAGAAGTGTTGGGGAAGGAAGCCAAGGTCAAAGTACCTATAAACCCATTTTTAAAAGAAACCCACCTTTCAAAGCGATTGAACCTCCCCCAACCAACTTACACATCGACTTGGGTAATGTAGCATCTGACACTTTTTGTACGTACCATCAAGATAAACATTCTGAAATATATTGTCCCCAATGGGTGCACGCTGTGAATTTAATGGCCAATCAATTCCTAGATTAATTTTATCTTACCAAACAATCAAGTGGCTCAGCGGTGAACATCATCGATCAGGAGGAAGTTAAGCCGTTGGAAGAAACAACCATGTTTTTGTGGGATCTTGACTTGTTGATGCCTCTTGATGATGTATTTGAAGTTCAGGAACCACCCACTGAGGTTTTGGAGGTGCAAACGCGAAGTAAGGATCAATCGGTCTCAAATGATCTCATCACTGCCTAATCCTCAAGAGGAAAAAAAATACCCGATCACATGAAAGAACCTTTTGTCTCTTAAAGAAATCCTATAAATATACACACACGAGAGTCACCCAAGATGGACTACAACATAGTAAAAGACTTAAAGAAGTTGAAGGCTAATGTGTCGGTCATGGATATGTGCAGAATTCCCCAGAAAAATGATTTTATGTTACAGGCCTTAAAGTCAGTAGAATCCCCTATCACAAGCACTGATCTAGGTGAGGTCCCATCTCCCACAAATTTAAAGAAAAAACCAAATGTGAACTCTTTATATTTAGAAAAAAGAGGAAATCCTTTTGTCCCACCTTTCCTTTTAATGTTTGAGGTATTCAACAAAAACCTGCATAATTGTTTAGTCGATTTAGGGGCATCCTCCAATGTCATGCCATTGTTCATATGAAACAAATTGAATGCAATCCCGCTCAAAAGTGATAAACACATTATAAAACTAGACAAAACATAGGTAAAATTTATTGGGGAACTTAAGGATGTCATGATCATAATGGATACACACCCGAAATTTGTTCAAGTAATTGACATAATTGTAGTAGATATCCCAGAATCTTGTGGACTGCTACTTAATTGAGATTGGTTCAAGAAAATGAATGGATACTTTAGCACAAAATGGGTGCACCTATGGTTTCCACTAAAGGGACATATTAACATGATTAGGATTGATAGGGAAATATATCTCAAACATACTGTCACCGATTTAGAAGCCTTCAACAAACCCTCGTCAACATATTTTCCTGTGCTAGGAAACTACTCCTACGATTCTGATTTCGACAATTTCACTCCTCTCTCCTCTGATGTACCTCTCACTCAAAAATCCGAAATGAATTTTCAAGTGAATCTACTGGAAACAAAATAAGAAATCATCTTATGTTAGGAACCTTTGCTGGAAACAACAGATAAGGTATATAGAGATGAGAAAATAACCAGGCCTGAAGAAGTTGCTAGTTTTTTCTCACAAGTTTGGATGCAGTACTTTGATGGGTCTAAATCATAAGAAGGGTTGGGAGAAATATGTATCCTCACTGACCCGAAGGGGAAGTGAAATTTCTTGTCCTGCAGACTAGAATTTGAATGCTCCAATAACACTGCTGAGTATGAATATCTAGTTCAAGGACTGAAGAAAGCCATATACTTAAACATTAAAGAGCTAAAAAAATTTGGGAAATCTAAAATTATTGTAAGGCAAGTGAAGAATACTATCCATTGCAATTCACCCCATTTGAGGAATTACCAACAAGAGGTGCATAGAATAATATAACATTTTGAGGCCTTCAATATTACTGTTGTTCCCAGGACAAAGAATACTCTTGATGATTCCCTAGCCACTGCAGCCTCAAGGTTATCCCCTTTATAAGATTATGAAGCCTCCAGGTTCATTGTGGAACTACTCTACAAACCATCAGTACCCAACAATATTTCTAATTGGAAGGTTTTTGAAGGAGATGAACATATTGTAGATTTTCTAAATAATCAAGAGAATTTTAAATATTTGGCTATTGATGATGAGGTATTCCAATATCAATTGGCAGAAAGTGATTTCCACGAACTGAAGAATGAAACATATCACTCTAATAATAAACCAAGGTTTCACACGATACCGAAAGGGGTATCCAATTTGGAGAACATGTTCAACTTGAGGGAAAGATTTAAAGGGTCAAGGAACACTAAGACATGGAGTTCATGTCCCATATATGAGACTATAAACCGAGGAACCCCAAAAAACCCTAAGAATGTAAATCTAGGTAAAACAGTGTCTAAAGAAGACAAGAAAGATTATCTCAAACTTTTTAGAGAATATCAAGATGGCTTTGCATGGTCCTACTGAGAATTAAAAACTTATGACACTCGCATTATCCAACACACAAACCCATTAAAATCTGGAGTAAAACCCTTTCAACAAAAGATTAGGAAGTACCATCCATCTCTGGAACACTTGATATACCAAGAGATAAAGAAGTTGTTAGATGCTAAGATTATTTTCCAGATCAGATATTCTTCCCGGGTAGAAAATTTGGTTCCTATCAAAAAAAAATTCGGGGATATTCACCTATGTGTAGATTTCAAAAACCTTAACAGAGCACCAGAAAAGGATAACTACCCAGTCCCACCCATGGAACAGCTCTTGCAGACTTTGTCTAGTTCTAAATTTGTTTCCCTTCTACATGGTTTCTCAAGTTATAACCATCTCCTAGTTTCAGAGGAAGATCGATTGAAGACTACCTTCCGAACCAAGTGGGGAAATTTTTATTATAAACACATGCACTTTGGATTGATTAATTTAGGCGAAGCCTTCCAAAGGGCCATGGATGCATCTTTTCGGGGATTGATTAACAAATGTGTAGTAGTATATTTGGACGATGTGACTGTGTATTCAAAGAACAAAGAAGACCACATCCAACATCTAACCCAGATTTTTGAAAGGTGTAGGAAATATGGAATAGCTTTAAACCCTAAGAAAACTACCTTTCGTGTCGACGAAGGGAAACTACTAGGTCATATTATATCTCAAGTAGGAATTTGTATGGATCTCGAATGAATAAAGACAATAGCTCAGCTTCCCTTGCCCCATAACAAAAAGGTTATGCAATCCTTCTTTGGGAAAATTAATTTTGTGAGAAAGTTCATGCCTGATTTCCCTGAAATTGTCAAAACCTTACAAAAAATGATTCGTAAGAATGCAGATTTTAAGTGGGATGACGATTGAAAAAATTATTTCAAAAATATCAAGACTGCAATATCTCAAGATCAGGTGCTGCGAAGTCCTGACTTTAGTAAATATTTCTTCCTCTATACTTTAGCCTCTGACCAATCCTTAGTTGCAGTATTGACCCAGAAGGATGATGATAAAAATGAGACTATGGTATCATTTATGAGCACTAATATCCAAGGATCCATATTGAACTACCCTTCTATAGACAAACAAGATTATGTGGTGTAAAAAGAAGTAAAACATTTCAGATCTTACATCCTAAAAAATCACACCAAAGTCATATTGCCTCATCCCACAGCTTGATCCATATTCACTCAATAGGAGATGGGGGAGAGAAGGGGAAATTGGATGGAAGTTGTCCAAGAATTTGATCTAGATATAAAACTTGCCAAACTAGTAAAGGGACAAGGATTGGGTAAACTGGTTGTATAAGCCCAAGATCAAATAAATGAAGACCTCGGGTGGGAGAATGAATTAGCATTATGGTCTAGTGAAGCTTTATACATTCCCCTGGGGAAAGAATCTTGGTATGGAAAATTGATCTACCTCCTGCATCATGGGACTTTCCCAGAAAACCTAAGCCCTAAGGAAAGGAGAGCTATTATGATAAAATCTATGTGATATCGCCTCGTAAATTCAGTACTTTTCTGCATAAATTATTATGGAGTACTCTTGAGATGTATTGAACGTGAAGATGCATAAAAGGTTCCGAGGAAGATCCATGATGGTCCTCTAGGTGGACACTTTGCAGGAAATACCACATCTCACAAAATATTAAGAGTTGGTTATTATTGGCCTACTCTATTTAGGGACGCTCATACATATGCTAGGAACTGTAAATATTGTCAAATGAGAGCTAGCAGAGAAAAAAGAGCAGTTGTCCCACTCAAACCATTGACCATATCCAGATGATTTGAGAAATGGGGGTTAGACGTCATAGGGGATATTACCTCGAGTTCTTCAAAACAACATAAATACATACTGACTTCTATGGACTATTTTATGAAATGGGAAGAGGCCATCCCTCTGACTCACATGAATGAAAAGGTTGTAATCCAATTCATAGAATAAAAGTTGATCCCAAGGTTTGGGATGCCTTCCATTCTTGTTTTTGACAATGTTTCTTACTTTTATTCTACTCTATGTTGGAAGGTTTACAGTTGGGAGTAATCTTGTCATTGATGGCAAGAACAGTGATGGAAAAGATCAGTGATGGAAAAGAATAACGATGGAAAGAACAACGAAATCACGAAGTGAGTAAGCTTGTCATTGATGGAAAGAACAATGATGACAAAGATCAACGATGGAAAAGAACAGTGATGGCAAGAACAGCGAAATCACGAAGTGAGTAAGATTTTCATTGATGAAAAGAACAACGATGACAAAGATCACCGATGGCAAAGAACAATGATGGCAAGAGTAGCGAAATTGTGAAGTGGAGAAATTGTGAGAAGATCTGGGCCGTAGGATCTGCGGTATCTACGAAGGCTCAATAGCCGTTAGATATGGTGAAGCTATAAGGCGGATAAGTCCAAGAGTCATCCAACTCCCCAAAACTATGAAGGAATCCTGGCCATCCATCAGGGACAGTCATGGACTGTTGATCCATAGGACACGTGGCGAAAGATCATCATATCGCTGACTGGAAAGTCAAGGGAATGAGGTTCCTTAACCTCTCGATTTCACGATATGCGAAATCGCGAAACAATCTCAGCCATCAGATGGAGGTTTGTTCTGGACCATTGATCTAAGCTCCATCTCGGAGGTTCGTGTATCAGGAATTGGAGTGATGACAACCTCCATCACAGGAATCGTGAGATGCAAACTCATGAAATAATCTCGACCGTCAGATCACCAAGGGTTCTGGACCATTGATCTAAGCTCCATCTCGGAGCTTCGCCTATCGCAATTTTGAGAGGTAAGAAACATAACCTTCAAAATAGGGATATGTGAAATCGCAATTTAATCCTAGCCATCATATCAAGGTGTGGTATGGACCGTTGATCTAAGCTTCATTTCAGAGTTTTGCCTATCGCGACTTGGAGTGACAAGAATCTCCATCAAAGGAATCGCGAGACACAAATTCACGATGAGATATGGAATGTAGATTCATCAAGATCGTGGACCATTGATCTCAGCTCCATCTCGGGGTTTTGGGGATCGTGACTTGGAGAGTCGAGATGCCTCATCTCTAGACTCAAAAAATGTGAATTCGCGAAAATCTCTTTATGCATAAGCGCATGGTCTATGCCAGTGGTCACACCATCGAAGAGCTGAAGAGAAGAGTACGTGCAAACAAGCTTCTTTTCAGCATTTCAGGGATCGCTACTTGGAGAGTCAAGATGCCTCATCTCCAGATTCACGAAATGAGAAATTGTGAAAGCGCTTTATGCATAAGCACTTGGCAATAGCCATGGTCATATAAAGGAAGGAGATAGCACAAAAAATCTATGTTTCAGAGTTTCAGAACTCGTGACATGGAGACTCAAGATGTCTCATCGCAAAATCTTCGAATTGCGAAAGTGCGAAATGGGTAAATAAAACAAGAACCCATCAGAGTTAATCAAATGATGCAGGTGAATCTGAGCATAATCAGAGGGCTACTGTAGCATGTCACAGTGTAACTTCCAGAAACCACTGATGGTTTCTACCAGAGGACTCGAAGACACTTTGGGGTGATTGACAGAGGAGATGAAGAGTCTCTGGGAATCTTCAAGAGGGATGAAGATGCTCATGGAGGTGATTGATAGCTAGATGAGCATTGAAGCTTGTAACTCGAATAGAGAAGGTGAGCTTGACTATCACAGAGAAGACAAAGAGTCTCAACTACTAGAGAGGCTGAGGAATCTCAACATAACATACAGTGATGTTGAACGAGTGGAAAAATGACCAGAGAAGCTGAAGAGTCACAATGATGATCAGATAGTGCACTCGATTTGTGGAGGATATCGGCGTGGTGTGAGTATGCAAAGTCATTGCCCGCATTGCATGCACAAGGTGAACAAAAGATATAAATACATAGTACAGAGAAGAGATGCAGTTGATGTTGTTGCTGGGATTGTTGTGGATGTTGTTGAAGGTGATTCATGCATGAAGAAGGATCAGAGTGCAGCAGCTGAAAAGAACAGAAGAAGAACTATGCAGCGAATGGACATGGCGCACAGAGCATAAAAGAAGAAGAACAGAATGGGCAGCAGATGCATGCTGGAAGACAGCGAGGAAGTCTGAGTAGAAAAATTTTGTAGAACAGTGATGAGACTGGTAAGCTATTATTGAACACTATATCACTATAATAGGTTTCAGTATTTCATATTCATAATCCAAGGAGGTTGGGAGGTGCTAGGGAGGATTGGTGTCCTCAGAGGTTCAAGTGGGGGTTGAACACAGGGAGTTTGTGCTTCCTTCTAGTTGGTGCTAGAGAAACCAGGGAGTTGGTGCTTTCTTCTAGTTGGAGCTAGAGAAACCAGGGAGTTGGTGCTTCCTTCTAGTGGGTGCTAGAGAAAACCAGAGAGTTGGTGCTCTCAGCAAGTTGCAGCTTGAAAAACAAAGGTTGTAGCCTCACAATGAGTTGGTGATCAAATGAATGATAATGTAAAGAATGTAAATAATCCTTATCATATAAAGAAGAAGAAGGTTTTACCCTATATGGGTTTCCTTGGGAAATTTCTGTCTCTGTGTTTCTCATATATGTGACTGATGTTGAATGTGCCATTGTTCATTTCCCTACATTATTGTGGTCATCATTGAGTGCCTTGAAAATATTTTAAAAGAAGCACAATTGTTTAAGCACGGT
>JZKD02S1683948.1:476540-498043 GCA_000966675.3 Picea glauca
CTTCTTACATCCGCCTTATTCTATTTTATTGAAAGGTCTTATTAATATTGACCTTTATTACATCCGAATACATTGATCTACCTATGTGCGGGTTAGGACCTTAACATTTTACCACGTGAAAACATCGGTGTGTTGATATTTGATCTGGTTATGTGAGTTTTTACTGAAGGTGTTCGTCCTCTGTTGGAATACCTGTGTTGTTGAACATGGTATCAGAGCCTGTTTGAAGACCCGCTCTTATTGTAGATTGAGATTGTGAAGCCAAGTTTCCTCATATCCATTTTCTATCATTTCAATATATTTTTGGGCTGAGAAGACTATTCCATTGTTTCTGGAGCGCTCGTTTCATTTAGGAAGAATTTTCGTTTCATCCGAAAATGTTTCTGTTTTCCCAAGATATGACCATTTCAGTCAAATCCAAAGCTATAAAGCCTGCATATGCATTTTTAAAATTTTTGCAGAGTATCATTTTGGTTTTGTATTATTTATTTCCAGGTTGCTAATATTTTATATCTGTGTATGCTCTTTTCCCTGCACCCTGTGTGATCTCAACAAATCAGAAACAGATAAGAAAGGGTGCATCTTTTGGGTAAGCTAACCAAGATCTAACCCTTGTTGTCATCGATATCTAACCTTTTATTTTATAAAGTAACTTCATTGTAAAATTGATCCCCACTTCTCTTTATAAAAGTGGTTCACTTCATAAAGCAACGTACACTATCACTTGGTCCTTTTGTTGCCGTTTATGCATTTTTTAAAAATGGCATAACTCCCACATTCGAAGTCCGTTTTCAGTGCCGTTGTTTTTAAAATCGCATAAAATTTTGAGATATTTCCATCTAGATCATCAGTTTTAGTTTTTAGATTAATATTATCTACATATTTAATATGGCTTCTACAGGTAATCTCTTGCTTACCAACACCAACTACTTCCAATGGAAATCTCATATGGAAGATTTATTAAGAAGTAAAGGCTTCTACCAGATTACCTTGGGAAAGGAAAAAGCATCCACTGATGATGATAAGAAAGTCAAATGGGCTAATAGGAGTGACGAAGCACGTGGACTAATCAGAATGTCCATCTCTCCTAATTTAAGGTTCCACCCTAAAGAAATTGATGACCCCAATGAATCTTGAGAAAAGATTGAATTTGTGTTTGGTAAACTCAATATTATTCGATCACAACAGTTAGAAAATCAAGTACTGACCTTAAGTCCAAGTGATTTTTCTTTCATTGGAGACTATCTATCTAAGTTTAAAACACTCATAATTTTATGTGAAGAATGTGAGATAGAAATGGAGGAAGAGTGTTGCATCTATATTATTCTTTATAAGCTAGATAGTACATATTATGTGTTTCTATCTACCTTTTATGCCATGAGAGAGGCTACAGGGAAAGCTTATCAAAAACCCACTCTTGAGTCCTTTTGTGCTTCTTTGATTAGAGAGGAATATAAGCTTGTACAAACTGGAGTGATCAGCACTGCATGTACCTCCAAAAAAGCCTTAGTTTCCCAGCAGAAAGATAAATCCAAGTATCCCAAGAAGAAACATCCTTGCTACAACAACAAGAAACATAAGGGTCCCAAACCTGCTGAGACAACTTTAGCTCCTAATGGTGACAAAGGAGCAAAATATAAAAATAAGAAGACTGACAGACATTGCAACTTTTGTGATAAAGATGGTCATGATGAGTCCAAATGTTTCAAGAAGATGGTAGCTTTAGAAGCAATGATGAAGAAGCATAACATCAGTATTGATTCTACTTCTTCTTCTTCTTCTGACGGACATGCACTTTTCGCTTCTGGTTTCTCCTTCAATACAACTTCTACTTCTTCTTCTTATGAGTGGCTTATTGATTTTGGAGCATCTTATCATATGGATAAGGATAAAGACATATTTTCTTCTCTAAATGAATGTAACACCAAGAAAATATTTGTTGGTGATGATAGATCTCTTAGTGTTGTAGGATTTGGAACAATTCAAGTAGATAATGGTCATTTCAATGATGTATTATGTGTTCCAAGTATTTCTTGTAACCTTCTATCAATATATCAAATCACTCATTCAAGTGAAGGTAAAACCGTAGATTTTTCACCTCACCAAGTTGTAATCAAGGATCTAAAAGATCCTAAGCATGTTCTTGCAACTAGAATTGTTGATGATATTACTAGATTGTACAAGTTTGACAACTTTGGGTCATCATCTTTTTCATCAGTTTTTGTTGCTCATAGTGATGACTTGCGAAAACTTTGGCATGAGCGGTTTGGTCATCTAAACTATCACTCATTCCAGCAACTATGTAATCAACAAATGGTGACTGGTGTTCCTCATGTTTCATGCAGAGATGGTGTTTGTGTCATTTGTGTTCTTGACAAACATCATCGGGACAATTTTGACAAATGTTCCCCTTGGCATGGCTTGAGCCCTTTGAAGCTTGTTCACACTAATTTGTATGGTTCACTTTATTCTCCTCCTTTTTATGGGTGAAAGTGTTTCTTAACTTTCATTGATGATTTTTTCAGACGTACTTGGGTTTACTTCTTAAAACTTAAGAGCAAAGTTTTTGACAAGTTTTTGGCCTACAAGGCCCTTGTAGAAAAGAAATATGGACATCAAATTCAAAAGTTACGAACATATAATGTAGGAGAATATGTGAACAATAATTTTACAAGTTACTGCACTACACAAGGCATCCAAATGCAACAAACTATTCCATATACACCACAACAAAATGGTGTTTCTAAGAGAAATAATTACACATGAAAAGAAATGGCTAATTGCATGATCCAATCTAAGGTATTAAGTCTAAAGTATTGGGTGGAAGCAATCAACTGTGAAAATTACATAGTCAATCACACTCCCACAAAGTCTCTTCAAAATATAACACTGAAAGAAGCTTGGACTAAAATTAAACTAGATGTAAGTCACTTCCGTGTATTTGGCAGTATAGCATGGGCTCACATTCTTGATGAGAAAAGAAAAGCATTGTAGCCTAAAAGCGAGAAGTGTATATTTGTTGGTTATTCTGAATAAGTCAAAGGTTATAGACTTCTTAAACCACATTGTAATGAAATTATTATTATAAGAGATGTTAAATTTGATGAAAAAATCTGGGCTTGCGAGCCTAATTCGGTGAATGTGCCTTCTTCGGCTTGTGATCCATATTCGACGTTTGTTCCTTCTTCTATTCTTGTTCTGGTTTCTTCTTCAGATGATGACAGTGAGGATGAAAATACACCTCCATCTACTCACCTTCCTCTAGATGATTCCTTTGAACATGAACCAGCACCAGTTCCACCGCTTCCTAGATGGGTCCATTCAACACAAGAAGCAATTGGTGGTCTTATCGGTGATCCTTCAGATCAACGTCAAACACGTTGACAGTTCCAACAAGCCTCTTCTCTTTTGGCTCAAGTTACAGAGACTCATGATCCATATACATTTGCAAAAGCTTCAGTTCATCTAGATTGGGATACAATAATGAATAAAGAGTATCGTTCTTTAATGGAAAATGATACTTGGGATCTTGTACCACTTCCAAAAGGAAGAAAACTTGTCACATGTAAATGGGTCTACAGAACTAAGTATGCATCATATGGAAGTGTTGAAACACACAAGGCTCGGTTAGTTTCCAAAGGATTTTCCCAAGTTGAAGGAATTGACTATAATGAAACCTTTTCCCCTGTAGCCAAAATGAATTCCATCTGCCTTGTTCTTTCCCTTGTTGCCTGACATAAATGGGAGGTCCATAATATGGATGTTAAATCTGCCTTCTTGCATGGATATTTGTAAGAAGAAATCTACATGGAACAACCTCCTGGTTGTGTCCATAATGACTCAATCCTTGTTTGTCTCCTTAAGAAATCTCTTTATGGTCTTAAGAAAGCTCCTCGAGATTGGTATGCCAAAATGGACAACTTTCTTATTGACATCGGATTCTCTTGATGTCATTCTAATCCTAATGTTTATACCAAGAAAGTAGGAAGCCATCTCATAATCCTTGTCCTTTATGTTAATGACCTTATCCTTACTGGTAGTGACTCAAAACTTTTAAACCATGTGGAAACCAGCCTTAAGAAGAAATTTGAAATGGCAGACTTAGGCCTTTTGCACTAATTCCTTGGCCTCCAAGTTTTGCAAACCAATGAAGGAATTTTTTTTTCCCAGTCTAAGTATGCTTGTGACCTTCTTCCTCACTTTTACATGGATGATTGTAAACCAACCCCTTCTCCCTTCTAGTCTGGAGTTAAGCTTACTGCCACTTGTACTTATCTTGAAGTTGATGCCAACCTGTACCGTCAGTTAGTTGGTAGCCTCTTATACATGACTCATACGCATCCTGGTATTTCCTTTGTTATTGGTCTTGTTGCCTGGTATATGAAAACACCCCATGAAATCCATTGGAAAGCAACTAAAATGATACTTCGCTATGTTTGTGGTACAATTCATTTCAGGATACATTACAATTCAAGGGGGACTCCTTTATTGGTTGGTTTCACTGATTCAGTTTGGGCTGCCAACCCTGATGATCAAAATTCTACTGCAGGTTATGTTTTCAGTCTTGGTTCAGAACCCGTGACTTGGGCCTGTAAGAAACAACATGATATCGCACTTTATTTAGCAGAGGCAGAGTACCGAGCAACAGTAAATGAAAGTCAGGAAGCCTTGTGGCTTTGGCATATCCTTTCATAGTTTGGGTTCGAGCAACAACATCTGACCAACCTTTGGTGCGACAATCAGAGTGCCATCAAGATCACCAAAGACCTAGTTCAACATAATCGCAACAAGCACATCGAGCTACACATGCACTTCATCAAAAATCTCATTCATGATCAAGTTATTGAAGTGCTCTTTTTCCCTCTAGAAGATCAAGTTGCATACATTTTCACAAAGTCTCTTGCATAAGTGAAGTTTTCCAAAATTCAATCTATGTTAGGAGTTCAGGAAGTTTTCATTAAGTGGGGATAGGTTCTAATGCCTCCTTCCTTCTCCTATTATGTCAACGTTGTAAATCCTTCAATCCTATCCCAAGTTATTCTTAAGGGGGGATGTTAGGATATTTAGACACTTAGGAGTTAGTTAATATCTACTTGGTCTACTGTGTCGTTAGGTAAAAGTGTGTTTCTTAGTGTGTTTCTTTCGTATGCATTAGTATGCATTTGTAGTTAGGAAATTTGATGGTCACAATATGTTCCCGGCATAGAGTGATTCGACGGTTCATACTCTCCTCGATATTAATGACCATTGATATGTGGCTTAACACCCTATTGGTCCATGATATCTATTTAAAGAGAATGGAGGGTCATTTTTCGATGATCGATTCTCAGAAAATATCTTGTAAAATCTCTCTGTAATTTTTTTCTTTTGCATTAATAAACTGCTCCAAGTGGTCGTGTTGTCTAGGGTTGTGGATGTTTCCCTGTAGGGGTTTTACTATGTGAAAAAATAGGTGTGTTGATATTTGATCTAGTTATGTGAGTGGTTACTGAAGGTGTTCATCCTCTGTTGGAAGACATGTGTTTTTGAACAAGAAAAAAAAGAAAAATGATCCAGAATCAAGTTATAGAGCTAGTAAAAGTCCAGTGGACCTGCTATGGTCCTGAAGATGCTACTTGGAAGAATGAATATTCCATGCAGGGAGAGTACCCACATATTTTTGAATAAATTTTGAGATTTTGATCTTTGCTTTGGTATATGCACTGAGGATAGTGCTAAAATAAGGGGGAGGGGATGTAACACCTCGGGTTTTGAACCCCGTATTAAATATTGTATTTTTTTAAGTTATGAAAGGCCAGAGTGCCTAAACAATTATTAAGAGGCCAGTGTGCCTAGGAAATGTAATGTTTTGATCATTATTAATAATAAATAAATCGCTAGTTGCTAGACGGACAAGGACAAGAGTTATAGGGGGCTAGGATTCCATAAGAGAGGGGGCTTGAGGGGATAAGTGTTTATTTCATATTTTTTATTTACCCATTATTATCTTAATGGAGAATAACAATTACATGATATTATTGGGGGGAAGGCCAAGTGGTTCCTTAATTCCAAGAATTACATAAACAAGTCCTTGGTCTATTTGGCGGTTCAGACTCTCGTTCTCATTCTGGATCTTATGTTGGTTTCTTTTCTTGTCCCATTCACTCATGCGATCATTGTTCAAGACATCTCCTTACCATTTTGTTCATCAATTTCATTCACTCACAGGTTCATTCATTCTTTCACCCACTCGTCTTTCCCTATTTGTGTCTTGGCTTGGGAAAGGAAAATGAACTACTAAAGAGAAACCATGGTATTTTTGGTTGTAGATACTGCTAGTGTATTCTAGCCATGAATCAAGACCTTCATGTATGATATGTTTTGTTATGTGTTTATCTTTGTTTACAACTACGAATCCTGAGAGTCCCATCATGGAGATTATTTACAAAAAGAATTGGAGCTCTGGAATAAGGTGGACAACCTGAGGGGTTGGATGGTAGAGAAGGGGGTCCACACTCTTGGGTTGTGTAGGATGGGTAGAATAGATCTGGTGTACTTTAGATTGATGTGGGTGTTTAGAAGCCCGTGAGAGCTTGAGTGCTGGCTGGTTTAAGAAGACAAGTGACAGTCTGGAACCATCCTTGTGGATTCATAGCCTTGGCTCATGGATGACACTGTTGTTGAGACTTGGAACAATCGTGTCTACAGTTGGGTGGAACGTACTTGGTCTGTAGCCAGTGGTGTCTTGTTTCAAAAAAGATAAGTGTTATATGTTATGTTATTTACCTGTGTATCTTATTTCCACTATGTATTTAATTATCTATGAATTTCACATTTATAATATGCATGCTTGTTGGTTATTGTTATGCATGTCATATGGTTCATTTATTTTATGTTGTAGCATGAATCTTGATCAATGCATGTGGATATTTCATGCATCCTTGTTATTTAAGTTAGATAAGAAGTCAAATTAGTCTAGAAGGGGACTTGAAGTTAGCATGCCCAGCCTGTGGGTGGTCGGGTACGTTACAATTATGGAGGATCAATTAACTATGGACATCATATGATAAGAGGGAAGGGAATACAAACTCCTTAGTTTTCTAATGTATATGAAACACACACTCTCTAGTGATAGGTTGTATATTATCATTAATGCATCCTTTTCAATTTTTTTCTTTGTAATTTAGCTACTAGATTTATTAATAGTATATAGATTAAAAAAAGTAAAATAATTTCAAATTGTACCTTACTTTTGAAGAAATTTGAGCCAAAATACTAAAATAAATGAGTTTTTTTAAGTTCATTTTTTTACCGTCTAGGTCCATAATAGAGAACCAAAGCCTTAATAAAGAAAATATATCTTCCTAGATCTGTACCAAACCATCTTGGCATATGTACCAACATAACTGTCAAAAAATAATCTAGGAAAACTTTTATGATAGAGGCTACTCCTTTGATTCCAAAGTGGAGTCAATGATAATGAATTTGGGGGTGCATGGGGTGTGGCACATAGGATGGTTCCCCTCCCCTACTTTTAGTTTCATCTATTGGTTTCACTACTACCAATGTCTTGCTTAGATCCTTTTCCTTTGTCATATAAGTTTCTCCTTCTTCCTCTAGTACTTTGCTTCTTTCTTTTAAAACCCAGATTGAATTTATTAGGTTCGCATACTTCTTGATCTATAAACTACATTGAATATTCCACTTGAAAATATCGTCACAAAAATTCTTGCATTATGCTAAAATATTTTATTATGTAGGTTTATTTCCTTAGATCTCATATTTATTACCACTAGTTTATTGCTCAAATTTAAGAAAATAACTGAAATATGAAAATGGACACACCATCCACACAAATGAACACAATATGTATCATGCGAGACCCAAAATGGGATAAAACTCAGCTAGAAGGTGAGGCCTATGCTTTTATCTCTATTCTTCAATTATGAAATACAAGAACAAAGAAAGGGGGGAACTCACTATGGAGTTGCCTTTGACACTATGACCTGGATGGTTTCTACAAACTATTTTTCTTCCTTTATTATGCTCTCAAATCCCACTCTTGGGATTCTTTTCTCAACTATGGAAAAAGTATAATATTAAATAACGGAACCCCTCTCTTCCTAGTAGCTCAATATTTAACATAGCCTGATAGCTTTCTAGGGTTAGGGTTTTTGCATTCCTTAACCCTCAATTAGTGATATGTTTTGTACCTTATAAAATATTCTTTAAATTCCCATGTTACTATCCCCACATGTGTGAGTAATTTAGGTTGATGTGGCATCCACTCAGTACCATAATGGTCAATGAGGTAGGTCAACTTGTTAGAGTCATAACTTCTGTATACGAGCTCAGATTGAGGTGGTTTTTGCATCGTTGGAAAGGTATTGGTATGTAGAATATAATAAAGGGATTATGAGATATTATTGAAATCCTTTTAACCCAAAAAGTGTTTTTTTATGCCTCAAAATGGATTTGGAAGGTTCGAGACCCCAAATTTTCAAACTTGGACTTGCCACTAAAATGGGTCTTGTAAACCAATTCCTCTAATATTTCCACTCATAAAGTACCAATATAGATGAAAAATTATATAATGATCCATTATAGATCATTTATTTTCATGGTCATCTAATTTATTGATAATGCTTTACTATTGAGTGCCCCTTGCTTCTAATTACTAATAATTTCATAATATTAAATGCCTCTAGCTTTAACCTTCATAAAAATAAAAGATTTCATGTGCTAGTATAAGTCAACAATATTAAGATACTTACTATCTTTTCTCTTTGAATACTCTATGTTAGGTACCCACTAAATCATTTTTTCATCAACATTGTCACTAGAAGTAAAATCCCTAGACTCTATTACCTTGGTTTCATTTTCTTCAACTTCCTCTTAACCCCTATCGAGAACCTATTATTATAAAATTACACATCTTCCATAGACGATAGGTAAGACCTATTCATTGTGGTTCCAACCCAATACTGGAGGTGGCATTGCCTCTTATATGACTAACTCTATGCAACCCATGGCTCGATTCCCCCTTCTCCCCCTCTCTTTTTATTTCTATCATTATATCAAAACATGGATTCCATAGAAACCTCTAGACAATGCTTGTATTACATAAACCAAATCTCCATGTCTAATTCCCACATACCAAACCCTTTCTCTCCCATTGGATTTCAAATATAAGAATTAACCAATAGATATATGGTTTCTAGCTACAATATCCAAACTTATGCTAGACTAATACTAACCACCTATACCCATAAATGCTCCTTTCTGGGTGGTAAGTATTCATCAAGGCTATCATAATATAACCTTTCTCTACGATTAGAAACTAGGTCATATCCTATCCTATGAAAATATGTTTCATATCAATGCTTGGGAAGGGCGACATCTCTTTGATGGTTATTTTCCCTAGCCTCCTCATACACAATATCATCCTCACATATGCACCTAATATCTATCACTACCATCTATGTCTCGAACATACATTGCCCCTTAGACCCATCATACATCCCCAACATCCCATCTAAGGGTTCCCCATATTATGTATTGATACATAGGTTGTCCTCCTTGATTTTTCTTGATTCCATGGTCTCCTAGTTGACGACCAAATCATGTTGGCTAGTTAGCATTCCTTCATTGTCAAGTATATATGTCAATCCATTGGCTTTTAACCACACATGTTATTGGATAATTGTTGGGAGTTGACTGATAAAATCAACAACTATCTCTAAGGTAGTTATGAGATGCCATTTTTTTGAGATATATTTAGGTTTGTAACCATTTTTCAACTTTATCGAAGTGTTGGCCAAGGTTTGTGAGTCCCCTCAACCACTAATTTTCCATAACCCATGAGCTTGGTTATTTGGAGACCCCTATATAGAGATACCAATACTACTCCATTATTAGTTTCATGCCCAATATAGCTTGAAAATATTTGTATAATGTTCCCCCACTCATCCCTAAAGACCCCCCTGTACATAAGGGCCCAAGATTACCTTTGGAAGCCTCACCAAAACTGAGTTTAATATAGTCTATGGGAAATTTGAACTAATTTTCTAGAGATATCACCATAGCCTAAGTGTGTTTGTAGTTATTGGAAATGACCACGAGGTCAATGCCCCATGCAACCAAGATATGCTTTCCCATACCTTAATAGATCCCATCAACCTCTTTCTAGCTTAAAGATTGTATAGATTCTGTTATGTTTTTTTGCATGTCCTTCCATAAATATATCATTTATCTCTATTGATTTTTAAATATTCAAAAATTACATTATTTCCAAATTTTCTAAAGGGTGAACCCTAGAAAAAATTTCCATATTTAAATTAATACTAGGTTTCAAATGGGGAGTATCACTAGTATTCCATAATGATCACCAAGTCATTTATTTTCTAATCTATTTTTCCAAAAATTCCTCACCTTTGTCCCATATAACTTTAGTCTAGTCGTAGACGTTGAATAGATTATCCATTGTTTCTTCCTCTTGCTTTCACATGAGGTAAATAAAAGGCCCTTAGAATCATCACATAAGTACTTTTTTCAAATTAAGGATTTTCCTCCTAACCATGAGCCATAGAAAATTACATATTTTTATTCAAATCTTTAGGTTTTGTGTTTTCTTCTAGACCCTTTATTTTTCCAAATCATGATGCTTAGATTCTAGAGAACATGATTCTTTCACTAAGAAGTTATCGCCAATCTACTTACACCATCTCATAATATTTACCCTTTAATTACTCATTGTCTTCCTTTTACTCAACTCATCCTTAAAAAAAAATCATGTCTTCTTTGCTATACTTTCAGACCAACTCTCCCCTTTTTTCCATATTTGCCAATGTTTTCCTCAATAGTTGTCCCAATAGTTTCTAATGTTATTCCAATTGAGGGAATGGAATATGTATATAGTCTTCCCTAGTGAATCATTTCGAATTGATCTAGATTTATACTGCCAGAAATCATCATAAAAAAGTGTTAACCCATTATAACCTAAAAAATAGAATATCTAACGAAGTTTTAGGTTCATAAGTCTAGGTATGGAAAATTTTCAAAGGTAGTGGTTTGTTTAAACAGACACATAAGAAGAGTGTAGTATCTTGTATGAATTAGTATCAGCTCTCACCAAAAGCCATTATTCTTTGGTATCCCATAAAAAGGCTCTAATGGTTATACTCCCACTCCAATAAAGGATGAGGATATTGTCCAGCAAGAACCTATAGAATTAGAGATGGAAAATGTTGAATTGGCGTACTATCTACAATGTTAGGAAATTTAGACACTTAGGATTTAGTTAAGATCTACTTGGTCTAATATGTCGTTAGGTAAAAGTGTGTTTCTTAGTGTGTTTCTTTAGCATGAATTTGTAGTTAGGAAATCCGACGGTCACGATATGTTCCCAGCATAGAGTGATCCGAAAGTTCATACTCTCCTCGATCTTAATGGCCATTGATCTGTGGCTTAACACCCGATTGGTCCATGATCTCTATTTAAAGAGAATGGAGGGTCATTTTCCAATGATCGATTATGAGAAAATCTCTTGTAAAATATCTCTGTAATCTTTTTCTTTGCATTAATAAACTGCTCCAAGTGGTCGCGTTGGCTGGGGCCGTGGATGTTTCCCTGTAGGGGTTTTACCATGTGAAAACATCGATGTGTTGATCTTTGATCTGGTTATGTGAGTGGTTACTGAAGGTGTTCGTCCTCTGTTGGAGTACCTGTGTTTTCGAACATGGTATCAGAGCAGAGGAAGAACATCTTCAGTAACCACTCACATAACCAGATCAAAGATCAACACACTAATGTTTTCACATGGTAAAACCCCTACGGGGAAACATCCACGGCCCCAGCCAACGTGACCACTTGGAGCAGTTTATTAATGCAAAGAAAGGGAAGCTGACTTGTGTGATTCGGTGAACCCAACCTATCTGCACTTGCAGAGCCGAGTTCGTACCTTAACCATTTTTGGGTTGTTTTTTCTGTTGTCTAAAAGGTGTTGTGTCATAACTGTTGGCTATGCGGCCACGCAGTTCCTTGATGGAGTGTGGTCTGTTATCATCAGTTGTTTCTTACTAAGCCTTGATATGTCCTAGTGTTCGACTGTTGCCTTTTTGGGTGAAAATACCCGATTTTACCTGTTGTTGTTGTTATTTTTGTTGCTGTCATTCGTAACCTGCTGTAGCTGAGTCGAAGACTAGTTGAAGAGGCAGGTTGTCAGGCCTGTGAGAAACTCTCCCAGGTGAGAGAGTTTTTTGGGAAGTGATTTCTCTTGGAAGGGAGTCCTATAGCAGTCGCAATACTCTAAGACTTCTGGTCCAGCCTGTTGCTGAAGCCCAAGGTAAAGGAGAGGTACTAGCTGATGGACTTGTATTAGTGAAGGTGTATCCTCCTGGGGTGGAGCAGGCATGTAGGGAATGAGGGTCTGTGTGTTGTGGGAATAAGTGGCTCCTGGTATAAAATATCCTTCCTATTTCTTTGTGCAACTTCCTTGTTTTCCTTGCCAAGCTTAGAATTCCCTTGCCTGGTGGAGTTTAGTCCCAGCTCGGGGGTGACCTACTACTAAGAGTGATGATAAATGAGGTCTAAGGCTGGGAGGTTTGTGGAAGGTCTGTACACAGTTGGTGGATTACTCCAAATAAAAGATAAGTATCATTGTTGTGCTTAATTATGTATTTTATGCATGATTTGTGATGCTTGTATGTTTTCATGTATTCCGTTGCATGTATGAATTGTTGTTATTCTGTTTAAGTCTGTATGATGGTAGTAACTCTATGTTAAATGTGTTAAATTCATTATTATGCATATATGTTATATAAGTTGTAAATTCCGCAGTAGTGACATTGCCCAATCTGTTGGTGGTCGAGGATGTTACAATATGGTATCAGAGCATGGTTACAACACTGAGCCTAGATGGGCCATGTCAGTGGAATTTGAAGCAAGATTTTCGGAAAGAGTTGTTGTCGAAACGGGCTAAACTCAAGTTTTGACCCAAGGTTTCAATGTAGAGCCTGGATGGGCTGGGTAAGTGGTCATTGGACTCAAGGTTCAAGTGGAAATTGTTTTTGGAGGAACCAATTTCGAACCTTAGAACGTTCCTGAGTACCAAGAGGTTACATTGGTCGTGTTAAGAAGCTCAGGAGGAGAAGTGTATCATAAAACCATGACAGAAGTGGTGTTGGGATGCAGAGTAGTGTGAACCGTAGGATCTGTTTGGAAGAAAAGGAAAACCCTTGTGACTGTTAGATCTAGAGAAAGTGCAGAAAGGTTAACCTGGAATCCCTTTGAACTTCATGACTTCGGTGAAGTTGATACAAAATAATAGAAAGGCCAAAGTCCGAAGCTCTAAAGCCCCGAAATGGATCTACACTGTAGATCTGGGGAGAAGAGCTCGACCATTAGATATGTGTCTAGAAAAAGAAAAGGAAAGTCACTTTGGACGATTTCTAGTGTGAAGTGTGACAAACTCCCGAAGGCAGAAGTAGATCACAACCATCTGTTGCGAAGGACATGCGTCAACAGATCGTGTACTTCAGGTGGAAGTACTTTGTGAGGAGGCAAGTGCTGTGAGTTTGAAACTCCCCAAGCTCGAAGTGCCAAAGTCACTCATAACCGTTGATCATGAAGGAAGACACGCATCGGTAGATCGTGAACTTCGGGGGAAATCGCTCCAGGAAAAAGCGAGTGTAGAGGAGTTGAAACTCCCAAAGTCTGAAGCTCTGAAGCTTGAAGAGACGAAGTGATGAGTCATGAGGACATCACCTGAAGGTGACGTGGAAACATAGGATTTGTTCCATGTGTCAGTGGGTTTCGAACCTGTGGAAGATTGAAATGGAATTTGGAATGTGGTGCATGTCACCCATCTGAATGGGCCATGTATCAACCACTAGTATTCTGCCATGTGGCATCCTGTATGAGTAGGGTTAGTGGGGTCGAGGTTATGTAACGTAGTTAAATTTTGGAGGACCCATAGTGGCATTGATCATGATAAATCAATATCAATGGCCAGAAGACATTGCAGGGACCCAAGTTGCATGAAAGTTAATTCTCCAAGGTAGTCCTGCAATCCAAACCGCAGTTTCACCGAGGGATTATATGTCAGTGTCAAAAGAATTGTGGGATGAAAGGCGGGTTACTCCAAACCATCATTGCATTGCCCCCACAATTGGAAAACGTTAAGTGATGTGACTTAATGGGGTCACCAAAGGTGATTGGGAATGTTCAGAGATTAACAGTTTGGATGTGTGGATGCGAGATCCTCCGAAGATTTGAAGTCTCAAAGACCCGAAGACCCGTAGCTGAGACACCCGAGGTTCCATAGTGAGTGTCAGTCACTGGATGCTGGATAGACGTGGATTGTTGATCCACTCTACTTCGTGAGTTCGGTAAATCGGAACTCCGAGGGATTGTTGTGTTGTGATTTGAAAATTTCTAAACCCGAAGGCCGGAGTAAGCACCTTTTGACTTAACGCTTGGTCACGACCAATGATCACATGGATTGGGGATTGAGAGGAAAGGGCTAGTGCCTGAAATTTATTACAGAGTAGGGAAAATATTGGAAAGAAAATGAAATCTGAACGTTTTTCTTAAATCATTTTGGTTTATGAATGTTGTGGGAATTGTTAAGGAATGATGGCCTAACAAATTCTAGTTGACTGGACGTTGTGTTTGCAGAGTTCAATGAGTTTTAGGACCACAACGAATTTCCACTGAGTGCATAGAAATGGAGGAGGCACAAAATGCTTCCATTTCAGAGAATGAAGTAAAAGGAATGGATGTCCATTTAGGAGTGGAAGAATTGAACTCCAATGGGCACAGAGGAGAGATGGAAAAGGAAGAGCACATGATGAAAATCATTGATCGATTGCAGAAATATGCCCAGGCTCACCGAGCAAATAACATAAATCTCATGAAGCCAGGGATCAATAAGGAAAATTCAACTTAAAGTTTATGCAAAGATTGGAAAGAATCGAAGAGAAGTTGGATAAGGAGAGTGATTCAAGAAAAACAGGTAGTTGTAAGAAACTTGAGAGAAAAAGAAGATCAAGAAGCATTAGTAGGCATCATCATCACTCCCAAAAACATTCCAGTAAGGAGGCACATAGTAGTTCAAACCCATCTCCTAACATAAAACATAGGAGATCTGGAGTGGATGAACTGAAGGGTGAAATGAACAAGATTAATCCTCCTACTTTTGATGGAGAACAGAAGAAAGATGAAGATGTCAAGACTCAGTTGTTGGGCATGGGGAAATATTTCCAACTACAGAATTATTATTCTCATGCAGAAGGAAGAATTTCCATTTACCAAGTTAAAGGAAAGGCATCCATATGGTGGGAGAAACTTGTGCAAGTATAGCACGTTAGATAGAAGAATGTTACTTGGAGGGAGTTCAAGAGACATTTTGAAAAGAAGTACTTAACTAAGAGATACTATGATAGAAAGATGAAAGAGTTCTTTGAACTCAAGCTAGGCAACTTGACCATTGATGAATATGAACAAAGGTTTTTGGAATTGTTGAAGTATGTTCCTTTAATCAAGGAGGAGACTGTCCAAATTCAAAGGTATCTGAATGGACTGCCACCTTTCATCAGTGACAAGATCCACTATGATGACCCAAAGACTATGGAAGAAACTATAAGGAGAGAAAAAATATTATATGATCAACAAAAAGAAAAGCCTACTTTCCAAAAATATTGGGAATATAAGAAGAAGTTTAAGAGGGAGCAAAGGAAAAAGGGATTCAAACCACCATTTTTCAGGAATATCCCTCAATGAAAATTAGGTTTTAGAGAGCCTAGGAAGGCTGAAGTAGGTGTACAAATGCCAATACATCCACCTATGGAATGTTGGGGTTGTAAAGGAAATAATAGGTACATATATTGCCCCCAAAGAAATGACAAAGTGAGAGTTGTCCATAATGTTCAGCACGCAGAAACAATGGAGGAGATGGGTAGTAGAGTACCAAGGATCTACAAAGCCCTAGAAAATAAGAAAGAAGAATATCAGTTGCACATGATTGAAGTGGAAGGTATGATCAACAACCATGCCTTTACTATTTTAATTGATTCAGGGGCTAGCCATAATTATGTAGATCCTAAAGTGGTGGAAAGTTTTCAATTATCGAGAAGCAAACATGGAAAGTATTGGTTAGTGCAACTGGCTACAAGAACCAAGAGAAAGGTTGCAGAATTGGTTAAGTCATGTCTAGTGGACATGAACAGACTAAGCACGAGATATGAATTGAAAATTTTACCTTTAGGTTCCTATGACTGTCTAATTGAGATGGATTTGTTGGAACAACACCATGCCATCTTAGACTGTAATAACAAGGCATTCACTTTACTAGATGAGGAAGGGAATCGAAGAACAATCCAAGGAATTCCCAAGGTAGTTACTATTAGAGAAATCTCAATAATGCAGTAGAAGAAGTGCTACAGGAAAGGCTATCAATTATCTGCAGCCCACATGGAGGAAGAAACTAAGGATAAGCTGTCAAATATCGAAGACCATGTAGTATTAAAATATTTTGAGGATGTATTCCAGTAGGTACCAGGACTACCCCAAAAAGAGATATTGACTTTTCTGTAAACTTGATGCCTGGAGAAGCTCCAGTATCAAAAGATCCTGATAGAATGAGTACATTAGAGTTGAAAGAACTGCAAATGCAACTTGAAGAGATTCTGAAGAAGGAGTATATACACCCAAGTGTGTCACCTTGGGGAGACCCGATCCTATTCATGAAGAAGAAGGATGGGACATTGAGATTGTGCATCGATTTAAGACAGTTGAACAAAGTGACTGTAAAGAACAAGTATCCTCTGCCAAGGATCAATGATCTCTTTGATCAGTTGAAGGATGCCAATATTTTTTCAAAAATATATCTCAGGTTAGGATATCACCAGGTAAGAATAAAGGATGAATATATCAGCAAGACCGCCTTCAAAACAAGGTATGGTCATTATGAATTCATAGTGGTGCGATTTGGGTTGTCGAATGCACCCGTTGTTTTCATGTGTTTAATGAATGGGGTATTCAGGGAATATCTAGACAAGTTTGTTATAGTCTTTTTGGATGACATCCTGGTTTATTCCAAGTTGGAGGAAGAGCATGAAAAACATCTGAGGATGGTGTTGCAGGTGCTAAGAGAGCACCAGTTGTATGCCAAATTCAGAAAGTGGTCATTTTATGAAAAGTAAATCCATTACTTGGGGCATATCATTTCAAAGGATGGGATAGCCATGGATCATGAGAAGATAGAGGCCATTAGAGAATGGTAAACACCTAAGAATGTGACAAAATTCATATCCTTTATGGGCCTAACTGGATATTGCAGAAGGTTCATTGCGGGTTTCTCAAGGATAGCTCACCCCATGACTTCCTTGCAAAGGAAGGAGAAGAAGTTTTAGTGGACTGAAGAATGTGAGAGAAGCTTCCAGTGATTGAACCAATTGTTAACCAGTGCTCCAATCCCGAGGATTGTAGATACAAATGAAGATTTCATAGTGTAAACAGATGCATGCAAAGAAGGACTGGGAGGAGTCCTCAACCAGAATGGATTTGTAATATGTTATGAGTCCAGAAAATTGAAAGAGCATGAAAAGAACTATGAAACTCATGATTTGGAGTTGGTGTCCATCGTTCACGATATGAAGAAATGGAGGCATTACCTCATGGGAAGTAGGTTTGAACTGAGGACATACCATAATGGTCTGAAGTATTTGTTTGATCAACCAACCTTGAATGCTAGGTAGAGTAGGTGGTTAGAATTCCTTTGTGAGTATTATTTTGATATCAATCATATCAAAGGAAAGGAGAACAAAATGGTTGATGCACTCAATACGAGAGTGCATGAATTACATGCTACAACCATTAGCATGTACCAAACTAACATTAAGGGAAGAATTTTGGAAGCTGCAAATGCAGATTTGCAGTAGATGGAGTTGGTAGCAAAGATATAGCATGGTAAGATGCTACAGAAAGTGGAAAATTATAAATTAGAGGCTAATGGAATACTTCTGTACAAGAACATAATTTATGTACCTAATGTCTAGGACTTGAAAATTATGATTTTGAATGAAATGCATAATGTGCCTTATGTTGGGAACCTTGGATATCATAAAATTGTGGCAGTAGTCAAGAGCCATTAATTTTGGCCAGGTATGAAGAAAGAAATTGCAGAATACATCACCAGATGTATGGAATGTCGGAAGGTCAAAGTTGAGCATAAGCACCCATCCGGGTTTCTACAGCCTTTACCCATCCCTGAGTGGAAGTCAAAAGTAGTGACAATGGATTTCATCACAGGACTGCCTAGAAAGGAAAGCATCATGATTCAATCATGGTGGTGGTGGACAAGCTTACGAAAGATGCCCATTTTATTCCATTAAAGACTAGTCACAAGGCTGCTAACGTTGTTGATATTTTTATGAGGGAAATAACACGATTGCATAGTATTCCCAAGACAACTGTGTTTGAAAAAGACTCGAAGTTCACTTCAAAGTTTTGGAAGGGGTTAGTCAAAGGGTTTAGAATGAATCTAAACTTCAGCACTCCTTATCATCCTGAGTGTAATGGACAGAAAGAGAGGGTAAACCAAGTGATAGAAGATATGATAAGGATGTATGTGATGGACAAACCATCTAAATGGGAAGACTACCTACACTTGGTAGAATTTGCCTACAACAATGGGTATCAAGCATCAATGAAGATGAGCCTGTTTGAAGAACTTTATAGCAGAAAGTGAAACACTCCAGTAATCTGGGATAACCCAACTGATAGAGAAGTAGTTGGATCAGAGTTGCTCAAGGAAATGGAAGAACAAATGCTGAAGATTAAGCATAATTTGAAATCTTCCCAAGACATGAATAAGAGTTATGCCGAGAAGAACATGACCCATAGAGATTTTAAAGTGGGTAATCAAGTTTTCCTGAAATTAAAAGATAACAGAAGTTCCGTGAAGCTGGGAAAATGTTCAAAGTTGGCAACTAGATTTTGTCGACGGTTTGAAATCCTAGAAAGGATTGGACCCGTTGCATATATGTTTGCATTGCCTGCATCCATGACTGTACATAATGTGTTTCATATTTCATTACTTAAGAAATATATAACTGATGCTAATCATGTAATCGATTGGAATGTGATCTAGGTGGAGCAAGAAGGTGTCTTACAGGTGCATCCAGTGCGTATATTGGACCAGAAAAGCAAGCAACTCCGGAATCGAGCAATAGGGCTTGTAAAAGTCTAGTGGACCTGGTACGGTCCTGAGGACGCAACATGGGAGCATGAATATGTTATGCGGGCAGAGTACCCACATCTTTTTAAAGATTTTGGAAATCTTGTTGTTGTTTTGTAAATAAGTTGCATTGAGGAGAGTTAAAAAATAAGGGGAGGGGATTTTAATACCCTAAGGCTGAGCCCCTTATGAATTGTAATTTTTCTTATAGGCTGGTGAGCCAAGTGGCTATAAGCTAAAAGAATTATGTGTTTATTAGGCTGGTGAGCCAGATGCCAAGGCCAATGAGCCTCATTTTTGTATATGTAATTATGAAGAACATTAATAAAAAATATAAACATTTTTGTGTGTAGACCGACCACAAAGAAGAGTTATGGGGGACTAAGCTCCACTAGGTAGGGTAAGGAAGGGGGGCTAAGTATTTGGGCCTAGGGGCTAAGCTAGGGGGATTACCTCTAGAGGAATAACATTTTATTATTATTCCTAAAGACTAAGGTTAACATTATATGTTTTTTTATCCTAAGTTTTTGGAAAGGGGGACGTAAGATAAATGGATCGCATGCAACTCCAGGAAGAAAAGTGTCAACCTGGGTGCATGCAGCTAAAACTGAAGTGTCATCTCGTGTCGGGGGGTTCATGGGTCATTCAACCATCATTCGTATGAGTTCGTCCTGCCATTCTCCCATCCTATACCTGAACTCGATTTTGCTCAGTGTATGATCTCTGTAAACCCTCACGCATCTCTGAAAACGAGAAAGGGAAGCCAACTTGTGTGATTCGGTGAACCTAGTCTATCCACACCTGCAAAGCCGAGTTCGTACCTTAACCATTTTTGGGTTGTTGTTTTCTATTGTCTGAGAAGTGTTGTGTCATAATTGTTGGCTGTGAAGCCACACAGTTCCTTGATGGAGTGTGGCTTGCTACTGTCGGTTGTTTCTTACTGAGCCTTGATATGTCCTAGTGTTCAATTGTTTCCTTTTTGGGTGTCAATACCTGATTTTCCCTGTTGCTATCATTTGTAACTGGCTGTAGCTGAGTCGAAGATTGGTTGAAGAGGTAGGTTGTCAGGGCTATGAGAAACTCTCCCAGGTGAGAGAGTTTGTTGGGAAGTGAGTTCTCTTGGAAGGGAGTCCCATAACAGCCACAGTACTCTAAGACTTCTGGTCCAACTTCTTGTTAAATCCCAAGGTAAGGGAGGGGTACTAGCCGATGGACTTGTATTAGTGAAGGTGTATCCTCAAGGGGTGGAGCAGGTGTGTGGGGAATGAGGGTATGGGTGTTGTGGGTGTAAGTGGCTCCTGGGATAAAAGGTCCTTCCTGTTCCTTTGTACAACATCCTTCTTTTCCTTGCCAAGCCTAGAATTCCCTTTCTTGGTGGAGTTTAGTCTCAACTCGGGGGTGACCTACTGCTGAGAGTGATGAGCAGTGCGGTCTAAGGCTGGGAGGTTCGTGGAAAGTCTACACGTAGTTGGTGGATTACTCTAGATAAAAGATAAGTATCATGGCTCTGCTTAATTATGTATTTTATGCATGATTTGTAATGCTTGTATGTTTTCATGCATTCCATTGCATGTATGAATTGTTGTTATTCTATTTAAGTATTTATGATGGCAGTAACTCTATGTTAAATGTGTTAAATTCATTATTATGCATATATGTTATATAAGTTTTAAATTTCGCAGTAGTGGCATTGCCTAGCCTGTTGGTGGTCGGGGATGTTACATATAATACATCCCCTTTTGTTTGTATTAACACGATGTGCAATTCAACCATAGACAACTTTTAATACAAATTATAATCATTTCAATTAAAAAAATAAAATTAAGTGGCGATGCCTAGTCATATAACTTGTTAAAGCCCATGGTTGGGTTTTATGCATCATTTTCTTGGTGACTTATGTCCATTATTCATACTATTATTGGAAGGATGTGGCATGTTCCTATATTATATCCAACACTTTTTCCTTTATCTCAACGTTGGTTACATTTCGAGAGGATTCTCCTTGTACTATATGCTCTTACTCAATGAACATTAAATGTATCGCCTCATTTGTTGCCTCCATCTCTGTTTTCCATATTCCCCATCCATTCAACCCTATATTTTAAGGGTACTTGGGGGAGGCATAGCCATAAATATTGAATTGTGAGGCGGGACCAAAGGTTTCATCTCATTCTTTGTATCATCTAGGCTCAACAACTCCTTCTCTTCTTCTTTTTTGCACCCTAGATTTCACCTCTTCCTAGGATTGTGTCAAGCTTTCATGAGATGCAATTACACTTTTCACTTT
>JZKD02S1683948.1:519179-535032 GCA_000966675.3 Picea glauca
TGAGAGAAATAATACATTTCTCTCATATTAATTTCTCTCATATTTGCCCCACCCTCCACCCTCATATTATTTCTCTCATATTTTCCCCACCCCCAGTGGGTGGGGGCATATGAGGGTTGGGGTTCGAGCGCATATGAGAGAAATAATGCATTTCTCTCATATTTTCCCCACCCAAGGTGGGGAAAATATCATGGGGGTGGGGCACATCCATATAAATTGGAATGTGAGGGGGGATTAGAGGTTTCACATCATGTTTTGCATCATCTTGGCTCGATAACTACTTCTCTTCTCTTTTTAGTACCTTGGATTTCACCTCTTAGCAAGATTGTATTAAGCATTCATGAGATGCAATTGCACTATGGAATTTTCCTTAATATTTATGTGAGGTTGAGGTTTTCAAAGTGTCCTTTAGTTGTGGTTGGTTAGGATCTAACATAATTTATTCTATAGATTCCTTTCTAATGAGATGGAATTTCTTTGTTTCCCTCATTATCCATATGGGTCTCCTATGAGATCCACTGGGAAGGAAACCTTCTTTGTTAATCTTATTACATTGAGTTGAAATATGTCTAGTTTCAAAGAAATTCTATCACTGAAAAAAGACCTAGTCATAGTCGACAGGTTATGTCTAGGTGTAGTATCTTTTTGCTAGATTGATCTCGGCCAAAAATCGTTTGTCAAAATCCATTGATGGAAATGTTAGTATATGTACTAATATGCCACATTTCCATCTCTAAACTTCGAAAGTTGGAGTAGTGGAAAGAAAATCCATGGCTAGGTCAAATGTTGGGAACCAAGGCTTCATGCATAATCCTTCCTTACCTTAGAACCATATGTCTGAGTTGAAGATAATACCTTTATCTTTGGCTATGTTGAACTTCATAATGTAGAAACTTTTCTCACATATAAATGAAAGCCTCTTCCTGGATTTGGGGATTCCATGTTTTGGAGATCAATCAATACAAGTTTATGAGTTTTGTTAAGAAGCTATTGAGATTACATATTTTAACCCATGCCATCAAAAGAAAATGAACTAATCCGTTGTATATGAAACGACTAAGATGGAGAGGGATGTATCTTCTTTGAACATCCTGACACACTTGGAGTACAAAGGCAAGGTGGAGTTGAATCTTTTTGATTTTTTTTAATTAAATAATTTATTTATTTTTCACCATGGATAATAATTCAAGAGTATATTCACTAGCCCACAAGTATTATCTAAGAGTATAAGAGTATATCCAGCAGCCCACAAGCAAGAATTAGTAGAAACTTGTATAGACTCTATTCCCTTCTGAATTTGAACCTCTTATCTTAGAGGAGGAAATAGATGTCCTTAACCATTAGACCAGTTAAACCTTCTTTGACTGTAAACCACTTCTATTTTTCTAGTATTTTTTTAATAAGAGCTAGGGCATGGACTTAAGCTAAAAGGATCCACCCAAATAAGAGCACCAATGAACGACCCTGGACCTAAAGGTCCCAATGGCTTCGATGCTGGTAAGGGGAGACTTGTGAGGATTGGACTAAATTCCACGAGATCAATGGAATTGAGGAAATGAATTGGAGAGAGGCAAAGCCATCTAGGATGAAAGCGACTGAAGAAGATTCGAACCCTGATGTACCAAAGGATATAGTTTTCAATGCGACAGAGGGAACAACCATCAAGGCTGTTACGATAATAAAAGGGTAGCTCAGGAATACATCCTACTTGGTGGCATAATAAACACCAGTGCCATTGCAGTGTACAAAATGTTATGATACACTATTTAAAAATAGAATTCTACTCATTATTAATGGTGAATCATACTCATTCACTATTTTGCACTTTTTTGGCAGCTAACTGTTATTGGGTATATTGAAATCTGTAAATATCCTGTGATGAACTTATGAAAAACTTTGTTTAAATTCGTCAAAAATTCTTGGAATTAATGCATTTCTCTCACAAACAATTTGTCTCAGACTTAAAACATTTCAGGTCATGAGTTTGTATGGTCCTGGGATATGTGTGATGACACAAGGCTTGTAAAGCTGTTTCGTGAAAACAACTGTTAATTGTTGTAACGGCTCTGGCAAATAGAGTTTTGCTAATAGAAAGGGTGAAGTTTTCCACAGCTTGATTTCTGGGTACGGTTTAGCTTCTTTCTGGTGTTCCATTATTTGCCATGGATTTTGATTTATGGCTCCAATGATTCAACAAGATGAGTGTATTTTGCTTCTGAGTGTGTTTGTGTGATATTACGTTTGATTGAAAAGATTAAGTAGATCAGTCAAAATATCTTTACAAGACAACAAATTATCCAAATCATGCACAGAAACGACATAAATTACAGATTCAAATAAAAAAAATACAATACTTCAATTACTTATAAAGCTGTTTCTCCTTATTCTCAAAGGTCAAAAAACCTTCGCATCCAAAAACCTCAGGATCCTTCCACCATGGAAAGAAGCCACGGGCACAAGATCGAATTATTACTCTTTATCCTTCAAAGACCTTTTTGTTTACTACCACGACAGGGCACACAGCATTCCGAGCACAGTAATCACTCACGCTTCCCCTCATTGCTCTGCAAATTGTCAATCACACCGCCATTGAGTTAATAAAGCACGGAATTCAACACCGAATTTGAATGGAGGGAAAAGATGGTAAAGACAAGCATGGTTAACTACCTGACGAAAGTGCCATGTCCATGGCTACCCACAACCAGAAAATGTGCTCCCAACTTGGCCGTGGCTTCACATATCCTTTCCTTGGCCTCGCCAATCACAACATGGGTTTCTGCCTTCACACCATGTCGATCGCAGATATTGAGAGCTCGCTTCAATATCTTCTGGGTGGTCTTCTTCGTCTGCAATTCAAGAAGCTCGAACACTTGATCGCTGGGGATATAGGCTGTACAATTAATACACGTATATACAAACGTTCTTAGGATAATACCCAGAGATGTACCTGACTCAGGGGTCTTTAAGGATTAGTTAAATAACTTAACAATCAGCTCAGGGCATGTTGCGTAAAAAACCATAAATTAAACAACTCGTCATCCAGATATTCGAAAAGAAAAGCATAGGTAGAAGAACAGTAAAAACAGAAATATAAAGATAACCTTATACAACTTTATTTGAAATTTAAACAAATGTGTTAACTAGATGGAAGGAAGCACATAATTACCAGGACCTGTGGAAACACAGGCAGTTGGCTGAACATGGAGGAGTATGAAGTTATAGGACTGCTGGATGTCTGTTTGAACAGCCAAGAGATGTTTGCAAGCCCACTCACAGGCACGCATACTCTCCTCGCTCTCCTCCACTGCAACCACTATGTTCGCCATCTTAATTCTATTCTCTCCCCTTTTCTCTGGTTGGATTCGGATAATAATGGACTCCAAGTAATTTCTTGCGATGGCTGTTGGAATGCGTGATTACAGAAGGCATACAAATACTATATGCTTTGGTTGTCTACCATTGTTCACCCATCGAATTGAATTACCAGGCAAAACCAGCTTAAGGGGCCAGCTTCTTTATTTTTTTAATTGAGAAAGCAACAACCATTTCTACTTTCTATTCGGCCATCAATCATCTATCGCCACCGTCTGGTTTCTGTTTCACTGACTCCTTTTAATACGAGTATGTAAGGCACACATTACAGTGGGCACTGGGTATTGTCGTTTTCCCGACAGGGTTTATATTCAAGACTCCAATTGGGCCGACAGCGAGGGATTCGGATTGAATAACTAAATTGAATTTGCCACAGTGAGGGATTCGGATTGAATAATTTAATTGAATTTGCCATCATGGATCGAATTTGATAGTAAAATTTGGTTATCTAATATGGTTAAAAAATTTGAATGGTATATGAAATTGTTAATTTCGTCAAATTTAGTGGAAGAGTTTATTTTCTTATTGTTACAGTAGTTAATTGCTGGTTGGTCCTAACAAACCCTAAAACCAACCATTTTTGTTTGTAATGAAAAAGTTTGTTTTATTAAACAATGAAAACATCATAGTTGACCAATTTTAATTTGAATAGTTGATCAATTTTAATTCGAAGGTAAGATCCTTTGCATCCTAAATTTTTGAAACAGTAAACCTCAAAAGCAAAATTAAAACGCTCTTAATCAAGAGAAGGGGAAACCCGAAGTATAAAAGCTAACCCTCCACCTTAGGATCATAGTGTTGAGATCTTCATTGAAAATGGTAATTTGAAAGTAACCCTCCACCTTAGGATCATATTGTTGAGATCTTGATTGAAAATGGTAATTTGATATGGGTAAGTGTTGCTTTTATAKAGGGAGACACTTTCTATCATTCCCTTGGTGARACAGTTAATTTTRTCATTGACAACATTTCAAATGCACAAGGAGAACATCACTTCACTTCTTATAGGGAGAAAATAAAATAATATTACACCAATTATAATTAACGGGAAGTGCATAAATTAGGAATAACTAAATGCAATTTGTTTATGTTCTTCCTAAACCNAGCTAAAAGGATCCACCCAAATAAGAGCACCAATGAACGACCCTGGACCTAAAGGTCCCAATGGCTTCGATGCTGGTAAGGGGAGACTTGTGAGGATTGGACTAAATTCCACGAGATCAATGGAATTGAGGAAATGAATTGGAGAGAGGCAAAGCCATCTAGGATGAAAGCGACTGAAGAAGATTCGAACCCTGATGTACCAAAGGATATAGTTTTCAATGCGACAGAGGGAACAACCATCAAGGCTGTTACGATAATAAAAGGGTAGCTCAGGAATACATCCTACTTGGTGGCATAATAAACACCAGTGCCATTGCAGTGTACAAAATGTTATGATACACTATTTAAAAATAGAATTCTACTCATTATTAATGGTGAATCATACTCATTCACTATTTTGCACTTTTTTGGCAGCTAACTGTTATTGGGTATATTGAAATCTGTAAATATCCTGTGATGAACTTATGAAAAACTTTGTTTAAATTCGTCAAAAATTCTTGGAATTAATGCATTTCTCTCACAAACAATTTGTCTCAGACTTAAAACATTTCAGGTCATGAGTTTGTATGGTCCTGGGATATGTGTGATGACACAAGGCTTGTAAAGCTGTTTCGTGAAAACAACTGTTAATTGTTGTAACGGCTCTGGCAAATAGAGTTTTGCTAATAGAAAGGGTGAAGTTTTCCACAGCTTGATTTCTGGGTACGGTTTAGCTTCTTTCTGGTGTTCCATTATTTGCCATGGATTTTGATTTATGGCTCCAATGATTCAACAAGATGAGTGTATTTTGCTTCTGAGTGTGTTTGTGTGATATTACGTTTGATTGAAAAGATTAAGTAGATCAGTCAAAATATCTTTACAAGACAACAAATTATCCAAATCATGCACAGAAACGACATAAATTACAGATTCAAATAAAAAAAATACAATACTTCAATTACTTATAAAGCTGTTTCTCCTTATTCTCAAAGGTCAAAAAACCTTCGCATCCAAAAACCTCAGGATCCTTCCACCATGGAAAGAAGCCACGGGCACAAGATCGAATTATTACTCTTTATCCTTCAAAGACCTTTTTGTTTACTACCACGACAGGGCACACAGCATTCCGAGCACAGTAATCACTCACGCTTCCCCTCATTGCTCTGCAAATTGTCAATCACACCGCCATTGAGTTAATAAAGCACGGAATTCAACACCGAATTTGAATGGAGGGAAAAGATGGTAAAGACAAGCATGGTTAACTACCTGACGAAAGTGCCATGTCCATGGCTACCCACAACCAGAAAATGTGCTCCCAACTTGGCCGTGGCTTCACATATCCTTTCCTTGGCCTCGCCAATCACAACATGGGTTTCTGCCTTCACACCATGTCGATCGCAGATATTGAGAGCTCGCTTCAATATCTTCTGGGTGGTCTTCTTCGTCTGCAATTCAAGAAGCTCGAACACTTGATCGCTGGGGATATAGGCTGTACAATTAATACACGTATATACAAACGTTCTTAGGATAATACCCAGAGATGTACCTGACTCAGGGGTCTTTAAGGATTAGTTAAATAACTTAACAATCAGCTCAGGGCATGTTGCGTAAAAAACCATAAATTAAACAACTCGTCATCCAGATATTCGAAAAGAAAAGCATAGGTAGAAGAACAGTAAAAACAGAAATATAAAGATAACCTTATACAACTTTATTTGAAATTTAAACAAATGTGTTAACTAGATGGAAGGAAGCACATAATTACCAGGACCTGTGGAAACACAGGCAGTTGGCTGAACATGGAGGAGTATGAAGTTATAGGACTGCTGGATGTCTGTTTGAACAGCCAAGAGATGTTTGCAAGCCCACTCACAGGCACGCATACTCTCCTCGCTCTCCTCCACTGCAACCACTATGTTCGCCATCTTAATTCTATTCTCTCCCCTTTTCTCTGGTTGGATTCGGATAATAATGGACTCCAAGTAATTTCTTGCGATGGCTGTTGGAATGCGTGATTACAGAAGGCATACAAATACTATATGCTTTGGTTGTCTACCATTGTTCACCCATCGAATTGAATTACCAGGCAAAACCAGCTTAAGGGGCCAGCTTCTTTATTTTTTTAATTGAGAAAGCAACAACCATTTCTACTTTCTATTCGGCCATCAATCATCTATCGCCACCGTCTGGTTTCTGTTTCACTGACTCCTTTTAATACGAGTATGTAAGGCACACATTACAGTGGGCACTGGGTATTGTCGTTTTCACGACAGGGTTTATATTCAAGACTCCAATTGGGCCGACAGCGAGGGATTCGGATTGAATAACTAAATTGAATTTGCCACATTGAGGGATTCGGATTGAATAATTAAATTGAATTTGCCATCATGGATCGAATTTGATAGTAAAATTTGGTTATCTAATATGGTTAAAAAATTTGAATGGTATATGAAATTGTTAATTTCGTCAAGTTTAGTGGAAGCGTTTATTTTCTTATTGTTACAGTAGTTAATTGCTGGTTGGTCCTAACAAACCCTAAAACCAACCATTTTTGTTTGTAATGAAACATCATAGTTGACCAATTTTAATTTGAATAGTTGATCAATTTTAATTTGAAGGTAAGATCCTTTGCATCCTAAATTTTTGAAACAACAGTAAACCTCAAAATCAAAATTAAAACGCTCTTAATCAAGAGAAGGGGAAACCCGAAGTATAAAAGCTAACCCTCCACCTTAGGATCATAGTGTTGAGATCTTCATTGAAAATGGTAATTTGAAAGTAACCCTCCACCTTAGGATCATATTGTTGAGATCTTGATTGAAAATGGTAATTTGATATGGGTAAGTGTTGCTTTTATATAGGGAGACACTTTCTATCATTCCCTTGGTGAAACAGTTAATTTTATCATTGACAACATTTCAAATGCACAAGGAGAACATCACTTCACTTCTTATAGGGAGAAAATAAAATAATATTACACCAATTATAATTAACGGGAAGTGCATAAATTAGGAATAACTAAATGCAATTTGTTTATGTTCTTCCTAAACCCTAACATTAGAAATAATCTTATAATCCAAAACAAATTCTTTAGAAATAATCTTATAATCCAAAAAAAATTATTTTATTAGTATATAGAACTATGCCTTATTGATAATTAGATTTGGAAATATAAACACACCAAATACATTATTGTTATTTCTTAAAAAATTATATGTTGAGTTCATTTTAGGTTTAATGTTTTAGGGTTCTAAGAAATTGGCATAACACTTGAGTTTGTGGAATATTAAAGAACACCTTTAATTTCATTAGATATTGATAAATATTTTCCAAAGTCATTTTTTTGAGGTCTCTCCCATTACATATTTCCAATAATTAAAACCCTTATCTTTACTAGATACCCTTTTTAATACCCCTCAATACCTATAAAATCCTCAGTACTCTGCATATGTCCCCAAATACCTACAATATATTGACTTTATTTTTCAAAATTTTAAAACCCCCTTTATGAATGAATGCGATAACATATTGGTCAATAAGGTGAAGCCCCCATGGAAATTGGTGAGGGAATGCCCAAAGGCTCAACTAATACTAGGCTTCATTCAAACCATGTACATAATCCTAATTACCTATGTAGTTCTCCTTAGCAAAGTCCTCATGCATTCATCATGTTTAATGACACACATGCACATTATTGTAATTTACATAAACATTCTCTTGCCATGACACATTTATTTAGGCCATAAAATAAGAGGGTATATTGTTAGGGTCCTAACCCGCACATAGGTAGAGCAATATATTCGGATGTAATAAAGGTCAATATTAATAAGGCCTTGCAATAAAATAGAATAAGTCGAATGTAAGAAGACCTAATAGAAGCTTCCGCTTCTAGAAGGATCTTCCTCTAGATGCTTCTTTTGATAGACATATTTAGTATAAATAGGAGTCGAGGGTATGATAACCCTAGCTTGGAGATTATTGTAATAGAGATCTTCTCGACTTGAGGTTGCCCCCTCGAAGAGGCCCATGAACATTGCTCCCAGAATCAAAGTCCTATTTCTATTGTTATTCTTATATCATTTCAGTGTTATTGTGGTGATTATTCTAGTTATTTTGTTGTTATTCTGCCATTTCTAGCATTTTATTTCTGTTCTGCATACTTTTTATATCTGGTATATTACAAGTGGTATCAGAGCACTTTCCTTGGCAGAAATTGTGGGTAAATTTTTTTCAGGGTAGAGACATATTCTGACGTCTTTAACCCACAAAGATTTGTCATTACGCGCATAAACCCGTGGTTGAGGGATTCATACATGATGGAAATACAAGTGGTTCTTAAGCGCACATCTGTTGGGCACCCTTGTAACCCCTGTTGGTACCCCTTCGAGTGGTGGCGCATCAGACAACACTTGTGTACGGATCGACCTAGAGTTCCTGAATCCCTCTTTAGATAAATCGATCGGTCCCCTGACTGCTATAATGTCACTGAGAACAACACTCGAGAAGTTACTCTCTAGTACTTGGGTATTCGGGTAGTACGACTAAGGGTACGGTCTATCCTCCTTAGTTAGTGCCCTAAAATATTGGGTCGAGTACTACTGTTGGACCCCGCACGTATATCAGAGAGCTATAGCACAGGGAAAACCCTTGCCTGTAGAACCCTAGAATACCTAACCCTAGGGGACAGAAACATAAACAAATTAAAAGAAACAAGATCTATTGCCACGCAACTATGTTCGGGTTGCTAAGTAAATACACATTTCTTTCTGGTTAAGCATTTGGGCATTTCCTCTTTGCAGTATTATTCAGATCGGAGTATAACTCCGCAGGTGTAAAAAAAAAAAAAGTCTGGAATTTTTTTCACCATTATTTGCGACCTATTCCATTGGATTCATCTCTTCTCCCTTATCACATTCATACATATCATTTTTCGACAAAATTTTTGACCCCGCCCACCCATTTTCAGTTCCCCCATCCTCATGGCCCATACCCGTATCTAAGACTTGGAAGCTCACTTCAACACCTTGCAATCAGGTCTCATCAAGACCCAACAAGAAGTGAAACGACTCAGTGCAAATGTTTCTTCCATCAATACAACCATGCAGTCCTTAATGGAGGAAATCAAACAAGACCTCACCACCCAGCTTGGATCTGTCTTTTCGGCACTCTGCACCAAACTACATATCCCTACAGATAACCCTTCCTCTTCCTCACTTCCACATATTGAAGGTGAGCATTCCTCTCATTCCCATAACTTTCAGAACCATTACTTTCAACGTGACCTACGCCTTCCATGGTTGGATGTGACCAAATTTGATGGCTCAGACCCAAGTGGTTGGGTAACACAAATGGAACATTATTTCTCTTTATACGAAATTACAAATGACTTGGCCAAACTCCAGTATGGTGTTCTCCATCTAGATCAAGAACGTTGGCAATGGAGAAAAAATTCTCGTCAAGGGTATATTGCTTGGACACACTTTGTGGCTGAAATTTATGAACGCTTTGACACTGACACCAACCATTTGGTCCGTTTGAAAAAGTTGAAACAATAAGGAACAATGGAAGAATTTATAGCTTCCTTTGAGCGCCTGGCTTTTCAGACAGAGGGCATGTCTGATGCCTTTTTCCGAGAATGTTTTATCAGTGGCCTCAAGGATGAGATTCGGGCCCATGTCCTCATGGATCGACCTCAGAGTTGGGTGGAGGCTACTAAAAGAGATAAATAATCACAACAAGTTGTATCTTCTCAAAACTAGAAACCCTCCTTTATCCCTCGCCCTAAACCAGTAAATCCCATTATTCCCTCCGCTCCACTAAAAATCCAAAAATTGACCAGGGATGAAATGGTTGAACGCCAACTCAAAGGCCTTTGTTATAATTGTGATGAAAAATATTTTCCGGGCAACAAGTGTAAGGAACAAAAGTTTTTTATGGCCATCTCCGAGGATATTTAAGAAGAGGATATCGAAACTCCCCTTATGTCTAAGTCACCTGAAACCCCCGACATAACCCCTCCCTCAGACCCCCCCAAAGTAGAACCGGTCATTTAACCCAATTCTCTCACTGGCTTCTCCACTCCCCAAACCCTCAAGCCAATCGATTACCTCAAGCATCAGAAGGTCATCATTCTAGTTGATAGTGGAAGCACCCATAATTTTATTCATCGTCGCATTGCCCAAGGAACTCATTGCTACATCCATGCTATCAATAATTTCCAAATCATGATTGTCAATGGTGGATCCATGAAATGTGGAGGGCGTTGTGAAAATGTGCGTTTTCAAATTGGTGACTACCACCTAAAATATCATATGTTTGCTATTGACATGGGTGGTTGTGACATTGTGTTGGATGCAGAGTGGCTAAGGACTTTGGGTCCCATTCTCATGGATTTTAAGGAATTAACCATGCAATTTGACCAGGAGGGCCACCAATATAAGTTCCAAGGCATCACCGTCGGTTCATCTGAGATCATTAGTTCCCATCGCATGGAAAATCTGCTCAAAAAGGGTCATTCTGGTGTTATTGCTCAACTCCATGCCATACAAGCAACAGAAACACCTTCGGTGCTGCAAGACCTCCAAGCCATCCTTTCTAAACATCAAGTATTATTTTCCACTCTCCAGGGACTCCCTCCTTCACGTGGTGTTCATGATCATTCCATTCCCCTTGTACTTGGAAGCCTTCCTCCCAAAATCCGTCCATATCGTCACCCCTTTTCCCAAAAAAATGAAATTGATAAAATGGTCCATGAACTCCTTAATGTAGGCATTATCTGCCCTAGTACGAGCCCCTACTCTTCTCCTGTGGTCATGGTCCTGAAGAAAAAATTTTCTTGGCGAATTTGTCATGACTTCCATGCCCTCAAAATACTTACCATTAAAGACAAATTTCTCATTCTTGTCATTGATGACCTCCTAGATGAACTGAGTCGCGCCCAATTCTTTACTAAACTTGATCTTCGTTCGGGATACCACCAGATACATATGAAAGAGGCATACATTCCCAAGGCTGCCTTTAGAACTCATGAGGGCCACTATGAGTTTTTGGTCACGCCCTTTGGCTTGTGTAATTCTCCCTCCACCTTCCAAAGCCTCATGAATCATGTCTTCCGTCCTTTTCTCCATCATTTTGTCTTAGTTTTCTTTGATGATATCCTCATCTATAGCAAGACCTGGACGAAACATCTTTCTCATGCGGATCGAGTTCTCCATCTACTCTCTTAGCACCAACTTTTCCTAAAACAGTCTAAATGTGCTTTTGGCGCCTCAGAAGTAGTGTACTTGGGTCATCTGGTTGGTAAGGATGGCATTAGGGTGGATCCTAAAAAGATTGAAGCTATGAAAGACTGGCCTCACCCAAAGACTCTCAAAAGCTTGTGTGGATTTCTGGGCTTAACAGGTTATTATCGCAAGTTTGTTAAGAATTACAGAAAGATTGCAGCACCTCTCACTGCTCTCCTAAAAAAGAACTCTTTCACTTGGACTCCATCTGCTACTCAAGATTTTCAAACCTTGAATATGGCCATGTGCACCACTCCAGTCCTGGCCCTTCCTAATTTCACAAAGACCTTTGTCTTAGAATGTGATGCTTCAGGGAAAGGAATTGGTGTTGTCCTTATGCAAGAGGGTCGACCTTTGGCCTTTACCAGCAAGCAACTATCTGAAAGAAATCTTGGCAAATCTATCTATGAAAAGGAAATTTTGGTTATTCTGCATGCCATTGATTTATGGCGCCCTTATCTATTGGGGAAACGCTTCCAAATTAAGACAGACCATCAAAGCCTCAAGTATTTTTTGGAACAATGCATTTCTTCCCCGGAGCAACAAAAATGGGTAACTAAGCTATTTGGCTATGATTATGAGATCATTTACAAGAAAGACAAAGAAAATGTGGTTGCAGATGCACTTTCCCACAAATAGGAATATGAAGGATCCCCTTTTTCGCTTTCCTTCATTGTACTAGATTGGCTCCAAGCCGTTCACCAGGAATAGCTACAAGATCCCAAAAGTTCGCAGCTAATCCAACAATTGTAGTCTAGTGCTCCAACTCCCCCAACGTACTCTTGGCTCCATGACGATCTTTGATACAAAGGCCGTTTGTATTTAAGTAAACAGTCAAATCTTAAATCCACGGTACTTTCTGAGCTTCATGCTACACCGACAGCGGGGCACTCCGGATTCACCAAAACCTATTATAGGGTCAAATGTTCTTTTTTCTGGGATGGTATGAAACAAGACATTCATAATTTTGTCTCCGAATGTGATGTGTGTCAATGAAAAAAGGGAGAAACAGTCAAATCTCCAGGCATACTACAACCGATCCTAATTCCACCTGCTATTTGGAAGGACATCTCTATGGATTTTATTACAGGCCTACCCAAATCGGGAAATAAATAAGTCATCATCGTGGTTGTTGATCGCCTTTCCAAGTATGCTCATTTTTGCGCTCTTCAACACCCGTTTACAACATCCACAGTGGCTCAAATTTTCATGGATCAGGTCTTCAAGCTTCATGGCATGCCACACTCTATTGTTTCTGATCACGACCCAACTTTCACAAGCAATTTTTGGCAAGAACTGTTCAAGCTACAAGGCACCCAATTGCATCTCAGGACAACTTATCATCCCCAAACTGATGGTCAAACAAAATTTGTCAACAAGTGTTTGGAAACATATTTGAGGTGTTTTTCCTTGGAAAAGAAAAATCAGTGGGCTCAATGGTTACCCATAGCTGAATGGTGGTACAACACTTCATACCATACAACTACATGCATGACTCCTTTTGAAGCAGTATATGGACATAAGCCACCTTCAGTTCTCTCATACTTACCTCGTGTCTCGAAGGTCTAGGCGGTTGACCAAACACTTACAGTTCGAGAGGCTATTCTCCATAACCTCAAAGAGAATTTGATCATGGCACATAATCGCATGAAGCAAGAAGAAGATCAAGGTCGCTCTAAACGTCAATTTGAAGAAGGGGATTAGGTGTTTCTTTGGCTGCAACCTTACAAGCATAATTCCCTCAAGGATGAGCATTGTCAGAAGCTAGTGCCCAAATTTTATGGTCCTTATACAGTTCTCAAGTGTGTGGGGCAGGTGGCCTATTAGTTAGATTTTCCCAGTCATTCAAAGCTACATCCAGTTTTTCATGTTTCCTGCTTAAAGAAGGTGATCAGAACTAAGTTCCAAATTCAAACCAACTTTCCCGAGTTAGTTGAATAAGGATTCAGTTGGCTACAACCACAAGCAGTTTTGGACCAGCGTGAGCATCGCCTGCGTTAGAGAACCATCAAGGAAGTGTTAATCCAGTGGAAAGATACAACTCCAGTAGATGCCACTTGGGAACCAACTACCATTCTACAACAATTTCCACATCTGAAGCCTTGAGGACAAGGTTTTTTTAAGGGGGAGGACATGCTAGGGTCCTAACCCGCACATAGGTAGAACAATATATTCGGATGTAATAAAGGTCAATATTAATAAGGCCTTGCAATAAAACAGAATAAGTCGAATGTAAGAAGACCTAATAGAAGCTTCCGCTTCTAGAAGGATCTTCCTCTAGATGCTTCTTTTGATAGACATATTTAGTATAAATAGGATTCGAGGGTATGAGAACCCTAGCTTGGAGATTATTGTAATAGAGCTCTGCTCGACTGGAGGTTGCCCCCTCGAAGAGGCATGTGAACATTGCTCTCAGAATCAAAGTGTTATTTCTGTTGTTATTATTATATCATTTCAGTGTTATTGTGGTGATTATTCTGGTTATGTTGTTGTTATTCTGCCATTTCTAGCATTTTATTTCTGTTTTGCATACTTTTTATATCTGGTATATTACAAATATCTAGGGGTAGACATTTGGTTTTTCTCATGCTAGAGGGGAATTGTGTGGTGCTACATAGGCTAGGGATATCAATCATCATATTCTTCAGTATCCATGCATGTCTTCAGCCTAGATATGCTATGGTATTTCCACTGATATGGTGCCTATTTATAAGTTTAGCAATATTTAAAGTTTTTCTAGAATATGATTTAATTACTACATCGATTTGTTTGATTTTTTTTTTTTACGATATTTTTAACAATTTTCATGTCATGTTGAGATAAGAGGCACAAATAATATGTTGTCGATATTGATGTTGCATTTATTTATTATTATTATTATTATTATTATTATTATTTTGTGACTAGCAAAATCAACAACTAGTCAAGCACGTACTTGAATGACACGTGGTCGTGTTAGCCGGCTCCTAACACTATAACTTGCAGATGTTCCCATGATGCCCCATAAGCGACACACAAGGTAAGCCAAGGTTTCTAATCAGTGACTTCACATAACATAGTTCCTTAACAATACACTCCATCCCCAACTGCCCTACACCCCAGGGGCTTTAGGTTTATTATTATTCTTTTTGTATCTAGGGGAATCGGTAACGACAACGGTATCTAGCTCATGTGACACGAGGTCGAATCCCATTGGCTTCCTTATAACCCCTAGGGAGAACCACACCTCCCACAAGCATGGCCTCCAAATAAGACAAGGTTTGAACTCGTGACTTGCTTAACAACATGAACACATTAACAACACATCCGCTGGCCACTAGACCACACCCCTGCGGGCAAAAGGTATGCGGGCTTGGCCCAGTTAAGCTTTGTTTCACGACTAGACCACGTCCTTGCTCCGGTTTGAGCAAAAGACCTGAACTTCATTGCAAGAACGACTTTACCATCTAGCCGCCTCCACCGAACTTAGGGGCTTTAGGTTTATTATTAACACAAGTGATAGTTAATTATTTTTATTTATCATATGATTCATTATATTTTTAATATTGGATGATTAGATACCCTTTTTCAATGGTTTATATACAATTCGATGGTCATTCTATCATATTTTCTATGTATCTTATTACTATTAAGCCTTGACATGACAAGCACATGATATTAGTTTGTTTATGTTTAAATTGGATTTTTTTAATTCTAACTTGTTTTGGATGTGTGTCTTTGCAATCCATTAATAGAGAAATTATATTTCCTTAGGAATCACATGTCTTGATTTACTATTATGGGAGGAGAAATTAACCATGGAGAATCATATTACAATAGGGATGGGAATACCAACTCCTTATATTTCTCAAGTACATGCAACTCTCTCTCTCTCTCTCTCTCTCTACCTCAATAATAGTATATATGTTAAAGAAAGTACGATAGGTTCAAAATGTACCTTTCTTTTAAAGGAAGCTAAGCCAAGCCATATTAAAAAATAAAATTTAATTTTTTTAATTTCAATATTTTCCCTTCTTGGTCCATAATAGAGAACTAAAACCTCAATAAAGAAAATATATCTACCTAGTTTTATACCAAGCCATTTTAGCAAATGTAACAACATAATTAACAAAACA
>JZKD02S1683948.1:559152-591262 GCA_000966675.3 Picea glauca
TTTTTTTTTTTTTTTTTACTCCTGAGGAGTTATACTTCGATCTGAAGAATATTGCAATGATGAAATGTCCAAATGCTTAACAGGAATAAATGTGTAGTAATTTCATAACTCTAATGCAGGAGAGACATTTGCGCCGCAATAGATCTTAACTGTTCTATTTTTGTTTCCGTCCCAAGGGTTAGGTATTCAAGGGTTCTACAGACAAGGGTTTTCCCCATGCTATAGCTCTCTGATATACGTGTGGGGTCCAACAGTAGTACTCAGCCCAATATCTCAGGGCACCAACTAAGTAGGTTAGACCGTACCCTTAGCCGTACTACCCGAATACCCAGGTACTAGAGAGTATCTTCCCGAGTGTTTTTCTCGGTGGAACTATAGCAGTCAGGTGACCAATTAGTTTATCTACATAGGGATTCAGTATATCTAGGAAGATCCATATACATGTGTTGTATGATGCGCTACCACTCGAAGGGTTACCAACATGGGTTACAAGGGTGGCCAACAGATGTGAGCTTAAGTACCACTTGTATTTCTTGCGTGTATGAATCCTCGACCATGATTTTATGCGCATAATGATAGATCTCTATAGACTAAAGACGCTGTAATATGTATCTACTCTGAAAAAAAAATTAACCCAAAATTTTTTGCTGAGGAAGGTGCTTTGATACCACTTGTAATATTCCAGATATAAAAAGTATGCAGAACAAAAATAAATAGCTAGAAATGGAATATGAACAACAATATAACCAGAACAACACCACTATAATACCAAAATGATAAAAAAATAGGACCATAAATAACACTTGATTACCGAGATCAATTTTCACTTGCCTCTTCGAGGGTGCAACCTCCAACAGAGGAGAGCTCTATTACAATAATATCCAAGAAAAAAGTTCTCATACCCTCGACTCTTATTTATACTAAATATGTCTATCAAAAGGACCATCTAGAGGAAGATCCTTCTAGAAGAGGAAGATTCTATTAGGTCTTCTTACATTGGACTTATTCTTCCTTATTGCTAGGCCTTATTAATATTGATCTTTATTACATGGAAATATATTATTCTACCTACATGAGGGGTTAGCTCCCTAACAATATCAAAGGAATATTGCGCATGGAAAGGAAGGAAAAGTAAAAGGACCACCATCTAATTCCAACAGAAGGAGATCTATTACATCCCATTATCCCCACCCAAGCTAGACTCTGCGTCGAACCCCATGACCCCATGTGCATCTCCGTGGTCTGAAATTTTGTCACAAACACTTGTATTTAGTGGAGGAAGACATGATAATAGAAAAGGTAGTTAGATTAGTGGAAGTAGTATGTCAACCAAGATTCAGTTAGTGACACCAAGGAAGAATACTACACAGTACACAATGGTGGGGGTAGACCCCACTTTCAGAATGACCATCTTTCACGGAGAAGGGACAAAAGATCCATAAAAACACTTATTTGTTTATGAAGCAATATCGACAATGAAGAAAATCCAATATGACGATGTGAAAATCATGCAGTTAATGACAACATTCAGAGACCATGCATTACTATGGTATATGAAGTATCAATCCACAATTCTCGCGGGACAAGATAGAACATTGGTAGAAATCAGCAAGCCATGCTAAAAGAATTGTAGAAACTAAAGTATGAGTCACAGTGTATTATAGAACTAAAAGAGATTAAGCAGTTTTAGAATAAATCAGTATGAGATTTTACCAGAGAATGAATATATTGATGGATTGATTGAACTTCCATATTCTAGATGAGCAGCATAGGGAATGGTTCATTGCAGGATTGTTACCACACAGACAATGTCCATTGACGCAACAAAATATTACGTCACATTCAAAAGTGCTAGAGATTTACACGAAGTTGGAAGCATCCTTTATAGGAGAAAATGATGCAGGGATGGCTTAGGTTCAGTCATAGTTAGTAAAATTGATTGTTCAGTTGCATGAGCTTTCTAAAGGGAAGGAAAAAAATGAAGAAGTCTTGTGTGTTACATGCATAAAGGAGGGTCATCATAAGAACGAATGTCCAACCTTTAAATATTATTTTTCTACAAGAGCTATAAATCTCTTGGCTCCAGGAGGAGGGGTATGGTGTGAGATATGAAAAATGATGGGTCATCAATCGAATGATTTTCCTTTGATGCAGAAGTATCATACCACTACCAAAAACGTTTTTTGTAAATTTTGTAAGACCATGGGACATGATAAAAAGGATCTTCGCACACTTGATTTAATGCGATAATACACCGCAGATGCATACAAATTTCAAGGGGAAGAAGGACCAAAAGGAGTATCAAAATATAACACTCCAAGGGGATACATTAAAGGAGGAAGTGCACTGATGATATGTTATAGCTGTAACCAGCCTGGGCATTTGGAATGATATTGTCAAAATCCTTGTACAATGTGCACATACTGTAGACAGCTAGATCATGTGATGGAATATTTTCTACAACTTATTACAAAGTGGAAGGAAAAGAGGAATCTAAATTTGCAGATGATAGTAGTGAAATATCACAACGATCGACCAACAGTAGTAGCAGTTATGCATGGAGGAGAATAAACACGAGTCGATGCTACAAAACAAGGAATTTGGACTGGCCAATGGATCAGGAAAGTAGTATGACCTCCTCCGACATTTGATCCTTGGAAAGAGAGAGAGACATATAAGAAAGAAAACAAGTAACTGCTAAAAACACAATGGGGAGCATCGAAATCACAAAATGTGTATGATAGGCCACCTGTGCATGACATGCCTCCAACCTACGACCACTCGATGATAGAAAGGATGGTTGAGAAGGTAAGAACTTTGAAAAAATTCGTAAAGAATTGTTTAGAACTAATGAAGGATAAAACTACATTGAAAAACCTAAACATGATGATCTACCAGTGCATGCAAGATAAATAAGCACCTGGTGCACAATGAGTAGTTAACCAGGTACAACGCAAGAAAATGATGAATAGGGAATTTTGACTTAATGCACAAGTAGGAGACTGTTGGAGCAGGACATTTTGGGTAAGTTTTGGGAATCACGTAGGAGAAATCTATGCGACAAGTTATCAAAGGAGAAATAGGCTAAAGGCATTTAGCGCATATTCATAATCTGACACATGGAAGGAAGAAGTTAGTTAGTAGTAGTTAGACCATTTGGTCCATTTTGTAACGGGTTAAGCCCTAATATCAATGTATAAATATGTATGGGTTTTGGGTAGAAAGAAGTGTTATTAGAGTCAGTGAGTTAGTCAAGGTGAGATAAAATTGAGTGGTAGTTATAGTTTTTGGGAGTTTTTTGGAAGCTATTGTTGGAGTTAGAGATGAAGAGTGAAGTGACATATGATAAAACAAGCTAATTGTGCACTGTATGCGTGAATGGCTAGAGAATTTGGGTAGAAATGATGTATCTTATTTGAGCACAGTGTGCACTAGTTGTAAGGATAAAACATGAATGATCAATACAAGAAGACAACCATTGTGGACGTAGCCTAGTTTGGGGTAAACCACGTTAAATATCTATGTCATGATGTATGTTGTGAAGTGTTTCTTTTATGTTATTCTTATGGCGCACTTGTAATACTTGGATGGTTAATATGAATATGTTATATGATGGTTATGCGCATGTGTTAAATGGTTAAGTAATATGAATCTGTCATATGTTATGATGTTGTTATGATTTCGTGCACAAGTTATATTGCATGTTGAATGCATGTTAAGTAAGAATGAATGTTAGAACATTCCCCATTGCCTTCATGACCATGGAAGCTTGGTTCTTGCAGTCCCCATAGGTACCTCAGGTGAGACTTCACCTGCTTACGGGTGATGCTGAAAGGGCCGGTATCTTGGGATTTTTTGGTGAATTAATGTCAAACCATGGGTTTTCCCATTGTGTGCCAATAAATGGTTTTTTTTCTGAGACCATGATCTGGGATTGAGGGGGATGTAAAGACCAACTAAGGAGGATATTGGACAATGGTCAGACATGAAGGAAATTGAGCTTTCTATAGATCAAAATAATAATCCATAGATCAACGTAGAGAAATTACTACAAAGGTATCTTTTTAGATATTTGCATGAAATTTTCTTTGTTGACTTTTTGAATATTTTAACAGAGTTCATCCAAAGAATAACTGAATAGATAGAAATATTTTGTAGTATTGTTCTGAGAAATTGGACTCCTGAGTTAATTAGGAAAGTCAATTCTATAAGTAATCAACTATCACGGACAATAGATTACTATCTAGAAAGTATGTTGGGAGGTTACATCACTAAATTTTCCATAGATTTTACTCTGTCATATAGCATTGTTGAAAGGGAATTATTTAAGGGACTACGCAGAAGATACCTAAATTCACTATCTACTTGGATTAATATGTTATTGTGTGACAAGGGAGTCATGAAAATGGAATCTGATTACTAAGTTCCTTCACACACATATACGAACTGGGGGATGACCAAAGGATGGTCTGAGCGTAAAGAGGGATGAAGAGAAGGAATGCCGAATGGGTGGGCTAAGGATGTCGAGAGAAGAAGAGTGTGTGACTAATGAAGATATTGGATTATTGTGCAGTGGTAAGAGATTCAAACTGAACAAGAAGAGGACTATGGATGAGAGAGAGGGGAAACATAGTGATAATGAGGAAAGAGACATTGGTGTAAGAATCCAGACTGAAATAAGTTTGTGCATAGAAGAAAACATCCCTCAACTTAGTCTGTTAGAAGAATATCTTTCTCATATCAGACTTTGTGTTGAACCCATGACCCTATGTGCGTCGCCAAGAACTAAGGTAATATCAAAAGTTTTGTCAATTATAATTAGGGAAGGAAGTAAATATAGTAGTAAAAGTAGTTAGAGTAGTGGAATTAGTACGTCGAGTAAGAATCAGTTAGTGTTATCAATAAATAATACTGTGCAGAACACGATGGAAGTAGTAGGTCCTACTTTAAGAATGCATGTCTTCCATGGAGCGGGGATAGAGGATCCATAAAAACATTTATTCATTTGTGATACAATATGAAATATGAAGAACGTCCAAGATGATGATGCAAAGATTGTGCATTTGGAAACGAAATTCATAGATCATGCATTATTATGGTACATGAAATATAATACTAGGACACCTGCGGGACATACTAGAACATTGGCAGAGGTAAGACAAGCTCTATTGAAAGAGTTTCAGAAACCTCAATTCGAGTCACAATGCATTACAGGGTTGAAGGAGATCAAGCAGATAGTAAATGAATCAATGTGGGACTATGATCAAATATTTAAGATACCGAAGGATTGGTTGACGTTCCAAATTGCAGATGAACAACAAAAAGATTAGTTTATTACATGATTGTTTCCGCATATATGCTTCCCTTTGATGCAACATAAGATCATGTCATAGTTAGAAGCCTTAGAAACTGCAATGAATTTAGAATCATCATCACCAATAGGAGAAAATGGCACAAGGATGGCTCAAGTGTAGTCGTAGTTAGGAACACCGACAATTTACTTGCAGGATCTTGCGAGAGTTAAAGAAAATAATGAGGAGGTCTTGTGCACCACATGTAGAATACAAGGACACCACAAGAATGAATGTCCATATTTTTAGAAGTGTTTTAATACATGAGCACTGAATTCATTGGGGTTTTGGTGTGAGATTTGTAAGGCGATTGGTCACCATCCTCATAATTTCCCATTGATACAAAAGTACTAGAGTACAATGGTAAATCTATTTTGTAACTTTTTCAAGTATATCGGAGATGAAGAGAAGGACTATCGTGCATATGATATGATGAGAAAGTACAATATAGATGCATATAAATTCTAGGGAAAAGAATATGAAGGAGGAGTGCCACAATGTAATACTCCAAGAGGTTATAATCAAGCAGGAAGAGGAGGATTCATAGGCCACAAAAGTGGAGGATTTGGCATAAGTAGATGACCTATTATATGTTATAACTGTAATCATCCTAGACATTTAGTGCGCAGATTCATGAATCCCTACACAATATGTATGTATTGCAGACAACTAGACGATGTGACAAAGGATTGTCCATAGCTAATCACGAAATGGAAAGAAAAGAGGAATGAAAATGTAGAGTTGATAGTAGTAGAGGTGCGCGATGAACAACCTAAGATAACAATGATTATGCATGGAGGAACCAGAACTAGAGCTGATGTCATGGGTCAAGGAAATAGGATCCACTTGTGGGTAAGAAAAGTAACAGAGCCTCTACCATTGTTTGAATAAAGAAAATAAAAAGAGACATATAAGCAAGAAAGATAGGAAGTGATAGGATTAGAATGGAAAACATCGACTTCAATCACACCACCTTTTTATGACAAGCCACTAATGTATGATATGCCACTAGTCTATGACCATTCAGAAATGCAAGTTGAAAAGGTAAGCACTTTGAATAGTTTTATGAAAAGTTGTTTAGAGTTAATGAAAGAAGAGTCTTCTTTGAACATGCTATGTTGAATGATTGACTATTGCACCCAAAAGAAAGAGGTACATGTCGCACACAAATAAGTTAACCAGGTGCACCAAAAGAAGAGAATGAATAGGGAGTTTCTACCCAATGCGTATATAGGAAACTGTCACATGGACAATATTATTATAGATATACGCTTTGATGTGAATGTCATATCGAGGTAGAGTTGGGAGATGATGGGCTAGTCGAAGTTTATTTTGTCACCCATTCATTTGAGGTTAGAGAATTAGCATAAGACCGTTCCAGTTGGAAGGTTGACAGGGTTAAGTGTTAGTATTGATGGAGTGCGCAGCTTGGCCAATTTCAAAGTGATATAGATAGTATATGGAAGAACCCCTTACCCAAGACTCCTTGGATTTGATTAGGTCTTCGACAGCTAGATTATCATTGACATGAAGAAGAGACAGGTGATATTTGAAGTAGAAGACTTGAAGGTTACTGTATCATTGGATCCTACTAAAGGAAGAAGATATGTAGGACCAGTAAAAGGAAAAGTGCTCAACAAGCTAGATAACATGACTACATGGATGGATGATTATTTGAACCCTATAACCGATGGCATTCTTAGTTGGACAAGTATTAGTTCATGTGCATCATATTCAGAAGAATATTTGGAGAATTGGCAATGGAGATTGTACAAAGTGTCCACAAGGAAATGTGCTCGAATTACCCACACATTGTGATGGATTGGAAGTGAGGTATGTGATCCTCCACGGTATGATGAAATAACCGATGTAGCTTCTTTTATAAGAGAATTTGAGTTTCAAATATCATATCAAAAAAGATTATTAGAATTAGATGTCATGCTGAAAAATGGCCTCAACAATATGGTGGGTTGCACATAAGGATGGAATAAGAGTTTGGCAGCAATGTAGAAGATTATTACAGGTCAGGTTCAGGATAGAGAATGAAACTACTATGTAGAAGTATACATGATTGAGTTGTTTGATGGAGAAAGAGTGGACACATTTGTTTGTACACACCTTGGAAACAATCTTGAAGAATTGCTACTTGGAATTGGAAGTGCGTAGAGAAACTGCAGATTGAGAAGAATTAACACACAATTTCAAGATAACTTTTAGTTTTTAAAATGATGTTCCTTTGATTGACTCATCTTTGCAGGTCATCAAGAACACAAATTTTTCAGCAAAAGACTCGATAAAACTAGTACCTCTATGTAGTGCGCTTAGATATACTACGATAGTTGGAGAAGTTATGCAATATTATAGTGTTGTTGAAGAAGACCAGGAGGAAGACAAAGATCCAAAAAATGTGCAAATACCAGAAAATGAAGGAGAGTGTGCAGTAGAAGGACCATAGCTTGAATCAGTTGTATATGCAAATTCATTGAGGACACACAAGGTAAATAACGGTAAAAAGGATAAGACCAAATTTGCAAACATAGGATACTATTGGAATGGCGATACCATGGAGAAGATAAGAGACTTACTGCATGAGTATCATGATCTGTTTTCGACTAATTTTCCTGAGATGAAAGGGATTGTTGGGGAATTAGGAGAGATGAAGATTCCTTTGAAGCCAGATGCTAAGCCAATGAAGCAGAGGCCATACATATTGAACTAATGTATAAGAAGAATGTGAAAATGGAGATAGACAAGATGTTCGAAGCTAGAATTATTGAACCTGTCGTAGAATCAAAGTGGATCATTCTAATGGGGTTTCATGATAAGAATATAAGAGGGATCAGAATTTGTGTAGATCTAAGGAAATTAAATGATTCATGTTTACATGATCCATTCCCGACTCTGTTTATAGATGAAGTGTTGGATAATGTAGGAGAGTAGGAAGCATATTCATTTATGGATGGATTTTCAAGATATCATCAGATCAATATTGCACATGAAGATAGATATAAGACTACATGTGTGACACAATGGGGGTGTTACTAGTACACAATGATGCCTTTTGAATTGAACAATGAACCAACATTATTCTCTATAGTGGTGGTAGTATAAATTAAAGAGTTCATCCGTAAGTTCTTAGAATTATACGTAGATGATTGGATATTGTTTATCTTGTTGAAAGATCATGTTGTGATATTGTGCTTAATGCTGGATAGGTGTTAGTAGTTTCAAATATCTTTTAATTTAAAGAAGTGCAATTTCTATGCACTTTTTGGTATCTTATTGGGCCATGTAATGTGTAAGCAAATATTGTTGGTATATCTCTCAAATATTGTTCTGCTTTTTATTTACCACCACCAACTTCAGTGTGACAATTATGAGCAACGTTAGAGAATACATGGTACTACATGAAGTTCATTAAAGTATATGCACATATTATAACCATGATGGAAATATTGTTGAAGAAGGAGAATAAGTTTCAATGGAGTGAGGAATGTCAGGAGGGTTTAGATACTTTGAAGTAGAAATTGGTTACACGCTGATTTTGATATTTCCAAATTGGAAGAATGAGTTTCATCTGTAAATTTAGGAACATTATTAGCTCATATTGGAGAATGAGATATAGATCACCCCATTTCCTTTGCAAAACTATACTATGAAAGAACATGAAGGATTAACAATGGTGTACACATTGCATAAGTTAAAACATTACTTATTGGGTTCACACTTTAATCAATAAGCCATTGTTGGGGGGAGAATATGAAGATGGCTATTATTGTTTCAAGAATATGACTTTTAGGTAATTATGAAACCGAAGAAATTTAATTCAGTATTGGATCACTTATCATTCATACTGTTAGGAGAAGACTAGGAAACTTGGATCACAACTTATCATATGCACACTTATTTTTCAGTAAAAATGGTTGATGACTATTTTCCAGACATAGTCCAATTCTTGAGTACACGAAGTTGTGTAGAAGAAGTGGTGAGTAGTGAAAGCCACAAACTATTAACTTATAGCAGGAAATTTGTACAAGTTAGGCGCAGATGTTATTTTTCAATGATGTGTACTAGAACATGAAAGATATGTGATACTATGACAAGAACATGAAGGGTTTACATGAGGTCATTACCAAGAAAAGAAATAGCTCATAATATTTTGCACGCGGGATTATGGTGGCCAACCCTTCATAAGAGCATGTTGTAGAAAACAACAACTCCCCTTAATTTCCTTAAAATTATGGGGCACCCGTTATAAAGTTTATTAATACCGCTTTGATTGTTTATTTCGATTAATTTTTACTTTAAAAAATGATTGGATAATTTTTTTTCTTCCATGAGTATTTGGCTTCAAGTGATTTATGATCCATACTTTTGCTTTATCTCTTATGGAATGGTGACTTGGTGACATGATCCTATTGGAGTGAAACCATTAATGAAATTTAGTTCATATGATTTTCATGTTAAGTTTACTGCATCAAGTTAACTTGCTATTTCACATGTTTAATAGTTATGCCTTGAGAGATATGATTGAGATTTATTTATATATCCAAACTAAACTTAAAAAAAAAAAAAAAATCACACTATAAGAAATAAAATAAAATAATTATACAAAGTTAAAGAAACTGATGCAAGGAAAATAATAGACGTATTGAAATCCATTTCACAAATCCTTGTTAAGTTAAATTTCAAACATGCTCATTGAAATTTGTACACCTTTTATTTCTTTCAAAACCTTCTTTATAAAAAATGCACAAACTCATAAGCATATTCACATAATGGCTAATAAATTTCCAAGGCGTTTTAAAGTATTACTTTCACTTTTAACTTGAGACTATATTAAATTCGACCTTTGGAATGATTTTGCAAATATATGGTCGATTATATATTATGTTTTCACAAAAGAAAAATCTCATACAAGAGTGATGAATACGTGTTTTGATACGAAAACTTTTATAAAGTATTTGATTTATAACTCATTTTATGAAGTTTTATTTTTTGCAGAAAAGATATAAATGGCTAGGGTTTTTTTGGAAGAAAGAGCACAAGGTGGAAATGGAAGGCATATGACTACAACTAATTCGCGAAAAAAATAGGAAAGCCAACGTATTAAGGATTGGTTTGGCAAATATTAGGCCATGAATCATGGATTGGATTGATCATATCGCTGGAAATAGTTAATCTGCACCGTTACACTGAGAATTTGCCAATGAAAAAAAGGTTAAATTGAATCTCAGTAATATCCAAAGCGCTTTAATTGCAGACCACTGGCATAGTCATTAGGATCACCACGTATATACGGCCTGTATGTTCATTAAAGGAAATATGGTTGCATAATAATACTCACCTGGATTTAGGGTTTATCGCCACGTTTCTGGTCCTGAGGTCTGGAAATAATAAAGATCACTCCACTTAGAATTGAGTCTATACAGCAAAGCTCAACGAAGAGTAATCTGGAAAAATCTATTTGACCAGATCTGAGTTGCAGATTTGCAATCAATTGAATTTCAAAGAAAGTTTTAGGAGAGGATCTCATCATGCGGTTACAAATTTGTTTCCAGAACAATTATATGCAACGAAATAATGGCAGGAAGCAATGGAAAGAGATTTAATTGTAGATTTGTTTTTAGAGTGTTTATTCTCGAATAATCTCATATTTGGATTTTAATGTTAATTTTGGTTTTTTTGTTGGCAGACTTTGCTACAGAGAATCACGATCTGAAACAGTAGAGGTCATTTCATTATTACCAGTGGAAAGAAGAAATCCTAATCCTCGAGATCGTTTTGATTAATGAAAAGTGTACACGGTAATAAGGCCACGTCCAGCAGGTAGAAGCATGTAATTTATGGAAGTTTGTACCCATCCAAGGAGATTAACCACAAAGGAAAATGTATAATCTGAGATTAAATTCTGAACGTACTGAGGTTGAAAAACTCCTATCCATGCGTGAAGAAAAGAGTAAAAACTATTGGTACACTAGATTGCGTAGCAATTGGTTTCACCGAAGAGGAAATTCTTCCATTATATGAATCACTCGATCAAATTGAAGGGAAGATTCGATGGACCAAACGCAGTTACAAATATTGTACACCAAACAGGCTATGAGAAAGAGTTCTCAAAAACCACTGCGCAATGAACAGATTGTTCAGTTTGCTCGTCCTTGTCAATACACAATTAAAGAAATGATTTATGAATGCAGAATACCACAGTACTATGCTTAGCATATAAACTCAGAAAATAAGACAAAAACTTTTGGTTTTGATTGGAAAAGTCACATTATTATCAGGATTCATCTTCACTACAATGAACCTTGGTTAAGAAAAAGGGAAGAGCTGATATAAATACTGGAAGTGTGGGAAAAATTTCAGTATAAGCTAAGTTTAAAGTAGAATTATTTAATAAATTTAATTATTTGCTAAGATTTCTAGGGTTTATTAATTTGTTTATTTAAGATTATAATAGTTTATTATTAATTTAGGGTTTTTTTATCTTTATTTTATGTTCTAGGGTTTAGTTAATAGGTAAAAAGTGGATTATTAAATTTATTTTAGGGTTAAGATATTTTAATTTAAAGTTAAGGTATAAACTAAATAATTAAAAAGAATTAAATGTTTGTTATGAATTAATATTAGGGTTTCTAAATGTGTTTGTTTTTGGTTATAAGGTAAATAATGGGTTATTATTAATTTAGCGTTGTTTATTAATGTCTTTATTTAGATTACTGGAAATGATTCTCTATGTTGCTTGCAAATATGCAACTTTCACATATTCTTTCTGGTTTTTCAATCAATGGAAAACATTTTACCATATCCTTTGTGTGTAGAGCTTCATATCTCCAAAGTTCAAATGTCCAAATCTGAAATTCCATAACCCAGAATCATCCTTTATTTTAGATTGGAATGTTTTTTTCATCGTTGTGCCATTCTCTCCTTTCTTGATACTGTGTGCACTTTCTACTGTAAATGTAGTGTTTGACTGCACACTTTTTCCATTAGCAACAGTTTGTGTTGTATTCTTCTTCTTGACTCGCTTTAATGTCAATGGGAACATCATGTTACTTTCTTCTTCTTGACTCGCTTTAATGTCAATGGGAACATCATGTTACTTATCATCTGGATTTTCGCAATAAGAAGATTGCTTGGGCATTTATCCATGATTACACAATGATTATCTTCCATGTAGATTATGTATCCTTTTTGTAACAATGTCCCTGTACTCATTATATTATGCTTCAGACCATAAACATAATAAACATCAGACATAACTTTCTATTCTCCTTTTCTAGTTGAATTTTTTATACTTCCTTTCCCTAAGACAATGACTTAGATATTTGTTCCAAGTGTAACCTTGGTTTGGACTGACTCATCCAAACTAGAAAATAGTTCTATGTTTCCTTTCATGTGGTTATTGCAGCCTAAATCTAAGTACCATATGTCACATGGACTTGCTTGAGAAATATTTCATTCAACTCATGACATTATATTAGGCATTTCTACTGCGCTAGGCATAGCTACAACACATGCCATAAACATAGGAAGAGTTTCGTTATTTGCGTTGTGTGACTAATATTTACTTTTCTTGTTCTGATTATACTTATATTGTCTCTTTCTTCACTCATATGCATAATGTCCATACTTTTTACAGTAATGGCATTGAATCTTTGATTTGTCAGATCTTTGACAACTTGATTGGTTGGTACTTGGGTTTTGACCTCTTCCACCACCATTTCCAGGATTGCTACTGCATCCACTTCTGTCAGAACTTCTTCCTCTCCCTCTAGAGTTAGTTCTCCCCCTTCCTCTTTCATGACTTATATATGAATTCACGGAAAATGCATTCTCTAATGACATACTTGATCTATTCAATTTGTGTTCATGATTGATGAGGGAAGCTTGCAATTCATCTACACTGAACTGACTCAAGTCTTTGATTTCTTCTAGAGTCACAACAAGGGTATCAAATTTAGGAGGAAGACTCCTAAGTACCTTCTCAAAAACTTTTTTGTCTTCTATGGTTTCACCATGAGACTTAATATGATTTATCAATCCAATGATGTGGGTGTATAATGAATCTACTGTGTTTGAATCCTTCATTGACATGGTTTCAAAATTTCTTCTAAGAATCTGCATTTTTGCAATTTTTACTTTGTCTATACCCTAATAAGAGGTTTATAATGTGTCCCATGCCTCCTTGGCTTGATTTTTTGATGCAACTCTTGGAAGTATGCTCTCATGCATGGCTTGATGTATGTAAAACAACGTCTTTCCATCCTTCTTTCTTTGATCTTTCAAGACATCTTTCTCAGCTTATGTGAGGGCATTATATGTTTCCTAATATACTGGTTCCACATAGCCATTCTCGACTATTTCCCATACATATTGACCTCTGAACAACACCTTCATGGTTAAGGACCACATCTCATAATGCTTGCTTGTAAAAGTGGGAAGTTGCATATTTGAGGTAGAAGCCATATTTCACTTTCAACAGAGTTTCTTCTCTGATAAACTTGTTCTGATAAAACTTGCTATGATACCATTTGAAGGGAATATCTGATGGATCAATAGTGCATGCAGTCTACTCTGCGCAACATAGTTACAAATACTGCACACCAAACAGGCTACGCGGTAGAGTTCTCAAAAACCATTGTGCAATGAACAGACTGCTCAGTTTGTTGTGTGTTGTGAATACACACACTTAAAGAAATGATTTATGAATGCGGAATAACACAGTACTATGCTTAGCACATAAACTCAGAAAATAAGACAAAAACTTGTCCATACACAAAAAACTTGATATTAATAAACTTCGGTGTTGTGTGCGAATACAAAATACAATGACAGAGATGAGCTTCAACTCCAATGACTTCTTCTATCAATTCTTCAATAGTTGTTGGCTTTCTCTACCTCTCTGCTTCTTCTCTATGCATAAATTGCTTCTCTTCATCATCATCGAATTACTGAATGACTCAGATTTATATGGACTTCGACTGAGAATTCCTACAGAAGCTAAGACCAACTCAACATTAAAGACTATAATTAATTCGAATGACTCTTGAACCACTTAACTCAACCCGAGAAGATAGAGATTGGCTCCATTTATAGCTTTCTATTTGTTGACTTGCTTTTGATTAAATGTGCTATTTTGCACTTGCAGACTGTCACAAACTACTCACATAATTACTGACAAACAAATCAACAAAGACGTAAAGATCTCACCGACATTAATTTGTGCGGGACCTGTTGGCTACGCGATTAACCTGTGGCTTGAGAAACCGCGACTCAGGGGCATCTAAGCCATCAAAATCACCCGGGGATCGCACCCGACCTGAGCCACACCAACCCTTAACATGGTTGGATTTTTTGTCCCCACAGGTTTCGAACCGGTGACTTTAACAACACAGAGTGGCTTAACAACACACTCCATCACCGACTGTCCTACACCTCGGGGACAATTTTTGTTAAGTTTTAATTTAGTTTCATTTTTATTATTTTTTTTTTACATTTAATTTTACTTTTTAAATTCATTTCTCTATTTCATTTGAGTTTTTGAATTTTATATATAGTAATTGTAATTTAGTTAATAAATAGTTACATAATTCAAAATTTTGTACCCATTTATTTTAACTAGTTATAGTGTGTTTAACATTTCTTTTTAGTTTTAATTGTTAATTTGTATATAACTTTACTTTCTTACTTTTAATTACTTTTAGATTCATTTTAATTATTAAATTCTAGATTTAGATCTAATCTAATATGTTTTTGTGATTAGATTTGATTAGATTTAATATGATTTCAATAATTTTAGATTTTAATTACTTTTAGATTCATTTTAATTATTAAATTCTAGATTTAGATCTAATCTAATATGTTTTTGTGATTAGATTTGATTAGATTTAATATGATTTCGATAATTTTAAATTTAGTTTTCTTTTGTTTGTTTTAATTTAGTTTAAATTTTATATTAGATTTAGTTTTGTTTAAAGTTCTATTTAGATTTATTTATTGTTTAGATTTTTAGATTATGTTTTTGATATTTGTTTTTTTTTGTTTGGATTTGAAGTAGATTTTGAATGCTTAAATCAAGAATCTCAAACAATCACAAAGAGGGTATAAAAGATGAGAGCTTCAAAGAAATATGGGGCATTTGGAGGATAAAAGAATGGATGGCTAAAGGTTGGTATTAGGCGATGAAAGACTTGTGCTATCATAATCTTTTTCTTGAAATCTTTTGTAATTTGAGTTTGAAATTAGTGATAGAGCTAGTGCATCATTGCCAAGTTAATTTGCATTTGACAATTTCCATTCTACATGAGTATGAGTTCATATGTTGTGCACTATTTGTCAATTTTGTGAATTCATGTTTATTTAAAATCATTGTTAAGGTATCTTGCATGATTAGTTTGGATTTGCCAATTAGTCTTTGAATATGAGTATGTGTATATGTAGTTTCTTAGTAACTATTTACTAGATTCATTATTGGTATGCATTTTCCTTAATCATTGTATTTCTATGTGAACTATTTCCTTAGTTAGATAGCTTTCATAAATCATGTTCAATATCTTTTAACTCTCCAAATTGAGTATGAGTCTACATGTTTAATCTTTCCTTAGTAACTATTTGTTGGGTTAAGATTGTTGTGTATTTGTTTTAATCGTTATTAGGTTATATGAACTACTTCAATAACTTAATGACTTACATTTATCTCTTGTTCAACTTTCTATTATTCTCTTTCTCTTGGTTGAGGGAGGGATTGCTCTCTTTCTCAATCAGGATAGGTGGTGTTTTTTTTATTCTTGCATTCTACTCTAGATTGCATATTAGTTTGCATTTAGAAGAGTTACAAGGAAAGTCTCCTTTCAAGGAGAAATTCATAAGAGGTTAACGAACCCTTATATTGGTCGGAATCACCATACCAAATGAATAAGGGCCTAATTGGGGCCCTGACCGGGTGATCTCCTTAATGTTAAACATGGGTAGTTTTGAATATCAACAAGACACTAACAAATTTTGTAAGAATTGTGATGTTTGCCAAGGAATTGGGAATCCTTCCAAGAGATATGAAATTCCCTTGGTACCACAAGCGACATTACAAGGATTTTATAAATGGGAAATGGACTTTGTTGGGTAGATAAATCCACCAACAAAGACATTAGGATCCAGATACATCATTACTGCGACATATTACTTGACCAGATGGGTTGAAGCAGAGCTAGTAAGAGATTGCAGTGTAGAGATAGCTGCATGATTTTTGTTTGAAACTGTGGTAACAAAGTTTGGATTCCCTATAATACTTATGAGTGATTAGGGAACTCATTTTCTAAATAGGATGATAGCAACGTTGATAGAGGAGTTTCATATTCATCATCAGAAGAGCATGTCATATCATCCTCAGGAAAATGGAAGAGTGGAAGCATTCAATAAGATATTATAAATAAGATGTCATATCATCCTCAAGAAAATGGAAGAGTGGAAGCATTCAATAAGATATTATAAAATGCACTAACGAAGGTGTGATGATTCTAGAAATATTATTGGCGTATAGGACTACAAGTAAGAAATTGATAGGATAGACCCCATTCATACTAGTGTATGGCCAAGAAGTTGTTATGACTATGGAATTCATAGTATCGAGTCTTCACATTGTTGCACTGACAGAGATTACAAATTTTTGTGCAATGGAGAAGATACCGGCATAACTATTAGATATGGAAGAGGATAGGTTTGTCATAGTTTTCCATCAACAAGTTTAGAAAGCGCGAGAGAAAGAATGGAATGAAACACACATTAAACAAAAGAAGTTCCAGAAATGAGACTTAGTTTTTCTTTATGACAACAAGTTTTTGCAACACCCTCAGAAATTTTAGATACATTGGATGGGTCCATATGTGATCAGGTTTGTGACAAATGTAGGTGTTGTTCAGATGGTGAAATTGAATGGAGATGTTTTGGAAGGAATCGTTAACGGTAGTCAAATGAAACTATATAGGAATAGTTGTAATTTCGTGCACTAGTTAGAGCGAACAATATGTGTACCATAATAATTGCATTATAATGTATTATAGAAGAGAAATAAAAAGAAAAGAAGAAAATAAAATAAAAAATTTGAAGGTTGAAGTGATGCATAAGGATAAATGAATAAGGATATAAATCTAGAAAGTGTCACAGATATGTAGAAAGCGGAAGGAACTATATGTAGGAAGGAAGATTGAAGTCTGACAGAGATATGCACAGAGGGAGGGAAACACTTTAAAGAGAATACATGATGGGACAAGCATTAAAGACAGATCATAACAGAGTGTTAGGAAATGAGGAACACTTCCACACTAAACCTAGCATAAGAGAGGAAGAAATATTTAAACAAGAATGTAAATGACAAAGAAAACAAACAGTACACATATATTTCACCCTGGAAACCCAAATGGGAAAGCCAACATTCATTGAGAATTCTACTCACTTTTTGTCTTATTTATTTAGAATAAAAGTTTGCATGCCTAACCTTGGTCTACAACTAAGGCACAATCAACATCATACCTTATTTCTTTACACAAGGAAAACCCTATAGCCAATTCAATTTACATCTACATGACCAACAAACTCTAAATATTGAATTTTCTACGATTATTTATTAACCTTTTTATCATTACAAAAAACCTTATTTATAGGATTTACAGTAGGAAAAACCCTAAATAAAAGAACCCAAAAATGGTTATAGATATACGTAGATCATTGGCTACAAATCCTATGAATCTTGGGATTATGTTACAATCAACTACCAAGTCTGATTACTAATCAGTCTTCAGTCAGTTTCCATGTGCCCTCATGTTGAAATCTTATTTGTTGACCTCTTTAAATTGATGTCGATATCTTTGACTTCAACTTTACCTGGTCGAACTACCTTGACCTTCAACTTTATTTCGATTCCTTTGACTTCATATTTTCCCAATAAAACAAACTCGACCTTTGACTTGATGTCGATGTCTTCGACTTCGACTTTACCCGGTCGAACCACCTCAACCTTTGACATGTTGTCGATGTCTTCAAATTATAATTTACCCAGTCGAACCACCTCAACCTTCAACTTGGTGTCAATTCCTTTGACTTGAACAGTAAGTCGATCCACCTCAACTAGATTTTCACTGCAAAGAATATAAAAAACCAACATTCTCCCACTTATTGTTTTATTTGATGAAAAAGGGAGATTTTTTAACTCTCATTCACATACCTAGGGTAGCAATGTCCATTACATCTCTACACCAAGATAACTTCACAACACTCACAAACTTGGTCAAAGAGTCTTTTATGTTTCCCAACGTGTCTAGTTTTTCCAACAACACCTTGTTTCTTTCCACCATATCTCTCACAAAATGGTATTGTACATAAATGTGCTTAGTCTTAGAATGTTAAGATGGGTTCTTTTCTATGAATATCTTTGTTTGAATATTTCAAATTATATTCATATCTTTCTTCTCAAACCTGATTCTTGAAAACATCCTTTGCAACCATACTGCTTCCTTACTTCCATGGGTGGATTCCATGTATTCAACCTCTATTGTTGACAAGGCTACAACTTCATGTCACTTACTAATCGAGATTATTGCTCCATAGAAGATCTTGAATACATATCCACAAGTCTACCTTTGTCGATCCATATCTCCATCCCAGTCGACGTCAAAAAATCCATGTACATTTACTTCATTTTCATGTCCATATTTTCCTTAGTAGCATATAACATTGTGCCACAAAAATACCTGAATACTCTCTTGAAATTTGTCTAGTGCTCATTCCCAGGTGTCAACATGTATCTACAGAACACTCCCACTACATGGGAAATGTTTGGTTAAGTGCATACCATCGTATACATTAGAATACCAACAACACTTGCATAGGGAACATGTTCCATGTCCTCTATTTCATCCTGTGCGCTTGGAAACTATTTATTAGTTAGCCTTGCTCCTGCAGTGATTTGCACCTTCACATGTTTTCAATCTTGTATGTTGAAACATTTAAATATTGTTTCAATATACTTCTTCTGGTTTAACCAAATCTTTCTAGCTACTTGATCTCTCTTGATCTCCATTCCTAGAATGAATTTCATTGCACCGATATATTTCATGTCGAACTTGGAGGATAGTTTCTTATTCACCTCCTTTATTGCGTTCATGTTTTTTCCAATCAGAAAACGTCATCGACATACAATGATATATATATATGAAACAAACACCTTCTTCCTTGGAATATATGCATTGATCATATTTTCTTCTCACAAACCCAAAACTAAGGATGTATGTGTCAAAATTTTGGTACCACATCCTTGGTGATTTCTTTATGCCATAAAATGATCTTTTCAGTTTGCACAACAATTCTTTCTTTCCCTTTACGACAAATCCTTCAGGATGTTTCATGTAGATTTTGTATTTCGGGTCTTCATGTAGTAATGTTGTCTTTACATCCATCTGTTCTATTTCTAGATCAAATGATACAGCCAGAGACATTAGTACTCTAATGGAAGTTAATTTTTCAATAGGGGAAAACATCTCATTGAAGTTGACTCCTTCGACTTGGGAATATACTTTTGCTATCGATCGAGCTTTGAATTTCTCAACTTGATATGCTACATTCATCTTCTTATTGAATACCCATTTTATACCAACGTGCTTTCTTCGAGTAGGTAATTTGACTAAGTCCCATGTCTAATTATTGTGAAAGTATTCCATCTCTTTGACCATGGAATCCTTCCATAGTTTTCCATCTATTGAGTTGACTTCCTCCCTGACCGACTTGGGATCATCGTCGATGGAAGTTAACACAAACGCGGAATGAAATTCAAGTGGAATATACCTTTTGACTAGTTTTCTTACTCATTTATATCTCCTTACAACCAGGTCTATTGTTCCACGTATTCTTCTCATTCAATCGACTCATCTGAATAATATTATGTGTTCCTTAGTTCAACCACACCTTCTCTGGATTATTCCTTGTTTGAACCATTTCTTCAGGCTTGAACTTACTTTCGACTTCTCTAAAGACCACATCTCGATTGTAAATTTTTTCCTTGATGCAGGATCCCATAGCTTATATCCTTTCATTCCTTCTTTGTATCCAATGAAAATACACATGACTTCCTTCTTGTCCAACTTACTCCTATTTTCCTTGGGAACATGCACAAATGCATCATAGCCAAATATTTTGACATGTGAAACCAAAGGATTCTTACCAGACCATACCTCATGTGGAGTCGTGTGAACTAGTGCCAATGAGGGAGACATATTCAATAGATATTTTTCAGTGTTGACTTCCTTCTCCCATAATTCTTAAGCGAGCCCAAGACCACTGAGCATGCTCCTTACCTTGTACATCAATGTTTTTTTCATTCTCTTAGCAACTCCATTTTGTTGTGGGGTATATGTTGTGGTATTTTGGCGTGCTATGCCACATTTCTTGCAAAATGGATCAAATTATTTTCCATAGAATTCACCATTGTTGTCAATTCTCAACACCTTAATATTCTTATCTGTTTGGTTTTCTACAAGAGATTTAAACTCTTTGAATTTATCGAAAACCTATGAATTCTTCCTCAAGAAATATATCCATGTCTTCCTAGAAAAATAATCTATGAAGGATACATAATATAGGGATCCATCAAGTGAAGGTATTAAAACATGACTAAACACATTACTATAAACCAACTCTAGAATCCCCTTTTCCCTTGTCTCTCTAGATGGGAACCTCACCCAACTTTTTTTCCCATATATGAAATGTTCACAAAGGTGGACTTCTAAATTACATTTAGGAAAATCTTTGGCCATACCTTTTTTTTACATAGCTCAAAGTCCTTTTTCTCTAATATGTCCCATCCTCTCATGCCATAGCATGGTCAAGTCGAATTTACAATGACTTGTTGAGTCAGTTTGAATCGACTCAGCCCGAGTCAAGTCAACTTTAGGAAAAACTATGTTGTTGCATATATTCAAGTGAACATTCCCTAATAACTTGTATATTGTTCCAATCCGAACTACTTTCATTAATACCATCACACCTCTAACCATGTTGCACGTATCCTTATGAAATAGAGTGTGCACCCCTGCATCACTCATCTTGCTGACCAATATCAAGTTTCTTTCCAAATTTGGAATGTGTAGCACACCTAGAAGGGTTCTCCTCCTCTCATCCTACAGTATCAGTCGAACTCTTCCTCATATGACAATTTTAGTTGTCGAGTCATCCCCCAAGAAAAAATCTCCTCCTTCATATCCTTCATATTTGTAGAACCATTCTCTATGTGGTGTCATATGATAAGATGCTCCTGAGTTGATAAACCAAACATATTGATCTGAATGAGTACTAGTTGAAGCTAAGTACACATCCCCTCCCTTATCTAGATTCATCTTTCTCTTAGTCGAATGCTTTTCATCGGATCCTATACTGACTTTGATTTCCTTCAACTTGCAGTCCCTTTTTTAATGCCCATATTTACCACATTTCCAACATCTTATCATCAACTAAATAGGATATTTAGATCTACCCTTTAGCTTAGACTTTCTACCATAGAATTTTCCTTTATCTCTTTCAATCGATCGAACTCTCACCACTAATGCATATTTGGCCGATCCTTCCATGTTCTTCCTTCTCATTTCTTTTGATAGTAGGTATTCAACCACATCTTCTAGTGGTAATGTGGTTGAATTGATCCCTATATCCATGACTAAGCTATCCCAAGAGTTCGACAAAGAACATAATATGCTAACACTTTTCTCCTCCTCAATGATTTTAATATCCACATAATATATTTGGATTATAATGGTATTCACCAAGATGCTCTCACTCATCCTCAGAAAGTATAGTTTCTTTCTAAGAAACAACTTATTTACCAGAAATTTTGACTGATACAAGCTCCCCAACTTGTCCCATAATTTCTTGGTTGAATGTTCACCTAATACATTCAACAATACTGAATCTACAAGACAAATTCGAATCATAATCACTTCCCTTCTCTCGAGTTCATCCAATTATTTCATCGACATACATGTCGGAATGGTACCTGAACAAAATTATTCCCATTAATTTTAATCTTCCAAAGCTCAAAATTCTGGCCACTGAATTTTTCGATCTCTATTCTCGAGATGTTCGCCATTCTTTAACACAATATTCAAAGATTTATAACTTACGACTCTTACTGAACCGAGGGTTTATCTCAAATCAAATATTGTTAAACCAAGCTCTGATACCACATGTCAAGAAATGAGGAACACTTCCACACTAAACCTAGTAGAAGAGAGGAAGAAAGATTTAAACAAGAAAGTAAATGAAAAAGAAAACACACAGTACATAGATATGTTACCCTATAAACCCAAATGGGAAAACCATCATTCCTTGAGCATTATAATCGCTTGTTGGATTATTCATTCATAATAAAAGATTACATGCCTAACCTTGGTCTATACGTAAGATTCAATCGACATCATAACTTCTTTCTTTACACAAGGACAACCCTATATCCAATTCGACTTACATATGCATGACCAACAACCTCTAAATATTGGATATTATACGAGTATTGATTAACCTTTACAACATTACAATGCTCCTTATTTATATGCTTTACAATAGGAAAAACCCTAAAGAAAAGTTCTTATAAATGGTTACAAATCCACACAAATAATTGGCTACAAATCCCGTGAATCTCTGGATTTTGTTACAATCGACTACCAAGTCAGATTACCAGTTGACTACCAATTGGCATTCATTTGGTCTTCATTCGGTTTCCATGCGCCCACCTGTCGACATCTTTTTGGTTGACCTATTCGACTTGTTATCGATGTATTCGACTTCAAATTTTCCTGGTTGAACCACCTCGGCCTTCGATTTGCTGTCGATGTCTTTGACTTTGACTTTACTCAGTCAAACCACATCGACCTTCAACTTGATGTCAATTCTTTGGACTTCGACTGTCAGTCAATCCACCTCAACTATACTTTCATTGCAAAGAATATAACAAACAAATATGAAGAATTACTGGAGATGTATATTATTAAATGAAGTTTAATGACAAAGATGTGGACATGCTAGCAAATTGAATGTATGAACCACCAGGTGATACAGAATGATTGCATAATATGGAAACCATTGCATGAGAGTACAATCATATGGGACTAGAAATGATTAAAATGCAAAAGAAGATAATAAACTATGACATGTGATATAATAGCATAAAAAGAGGTCATAAGGAAAACATGTATTCAAGAGAACATAGATCCAATGGTGGAGAGAAAGCTGAGTGTATTACAGATAACGATGAGTGTGGTTCAAAGGGTTATGGTGTCAACAAAAGTAGGATATTACATGAAAAATAGATGAGGGAATAACAGCAATCTTGCACACAGAAGAACAAAAAACTGCAGGAAGAAGCAGATCCAAGGTTGAAAGGATTCCCCAGAACAGTAAGGTGGAGAGGTCATAAACAAAAAACAATCAAGAAAAAGAAGAAGAATAAGAAGAGCAAAGGAAGGTAACTCGACATGCAATAAGAACTTGGGTATTGAAACATTTATGATACTTGAGAAATAAGAAAATCATCTACCTATATTGAAGGAGAAAGTTAAGAAAGAGTTCAACACTTATTCGACTCATTTATTGCCCAGGAATAACGTCTTAATTTAGAATTAATGTAGAAGAGATATCAATAAAAGGAAGATAAAATATCATAGTTGCAAAGAAGACATTTCAGAGGTTCATGGAGACCTGGAAGAAATCTTGAAGTGGATTGAGATGAAACACAGGTGATTGTTGGGGTCCTGTTGGAGCAGGACATTTTGGAGAAGTTTTGGAAATCGCACAGGAGAAAACCATGTGGCAAGTCAATAAAGGAGAAGCACATGCGAAAGATGGTTAACACATATTCAGAAGCCAATTTACAAAAGGTTAAAGTTAGTTAGTATTAGTTAGACCATTTGGTCCATTTTGAAATGGGGTGAGCCCTAATATCAATGTATAAATTTTATGGGTTTTGGGTAGAAAGAAGTGTTGTTATAGTTAGTCAGTCAGTCAAGGTGAGATAACATTGAGTGATATTTAGAGTTTTTGGGAAGTTTTTGGAATCTATTGTTGGAGTCAGAGATGAAGAGTGAAGTGAAAAATGAGAAAAGGAGTTAAGTGTGCATTATATGTGTGAACGAATAGAGAATTTTGGGTATAAATGATGTATATTATTTGAGCATAGTGCACACCTGTTATAAGGATGAAACATGAATGATTAATATAAGAATCTATTCATTGTGAACATAGCCCAGTTTGGGGTGAACCACGTTAAATCTATGTGTCATGATGTATGTTTTGATGTATTTCTTTTATGTTCTGCATATGGAGCACTTGTAATTCTTGGATGGTTAATATGAATATTTTATATAATGGTTCAACGCATGTGTTGAATGGTTAAGTAATATGAATCTATCATATATTTTGATGCTATTATGATTTTGTGCACAGGGTATATTGCATGTTGAATGAATTTAAACTAAGAATGAATGTTAGAATGGTCCCCATTCCCTTCATGACTACGAAATTATGGTTCCTACAGTTCCCATACATACCTTGGGTCAGACTTCACCTACTTGTGGGTGATGCCAAAAGGGTTGGTATCTTGGGATTTGTTGGTGAATTAATGTTGAACCCTGGTTCTTCCCACTGTACGCCAACAAAGACTATGATATGGGTAATATCATTTTGGATCTGGGATATGATATGAACGTCATTCCAAAGAAGACATGGGAAATGATGGGAAAACCAAAGTTGATATGGTCACCAATTCAATTGAGGCTATAAAATCAACACAAGATTGTTTCGATTGGAATACTAATAAGGGTTAATGTTAACATCAATGGAGTGCACACCACAACATATTTTAAAGTAATTGAGATAGTGGATGGTAGTAAAACTTATTCAACGTTACTGGCACTCGATTGGGATTTTGATAACTAGACCACTATTGATTTGAAAAATAGATAAATGATATTTGAAGTAGGATACTTGAGAGTTACTACACCATTGGATCCCATGGAAGGAAGGCAATATGTGGAAACAAAAAAGGGAAAAGAACTCAATAACCTTTACAATGTGACTACATAGATGTATGACTATATTAATACTACCATTGAGGGTGTACTCATTTGGAAAAGTATCAACTCTTACACATTGGATTCAGAAGAAGCTTTGGAACATTGGAAATAAAGGTTACATGAAGTATATGTACAAGGATATGTGCTTGTATTACCCGCACATTGTACTAGATTGGAGCTCAGGTACGTGATCCTCTAAACTATGATGGAATAACAGATAGATTCTTTTTTTAAATAATTTGAATTTTATATATATGAACAAAAAATATTGCTAGATTTATTTATCATGTTGAAAGAGACTCCTACAATATGGTGGGATCCACATAAGGATAGAATAAATAATTGGAAGCAATGCAGAACACTGTTACAGGTCAGGTTCAGAACAAATAATGAATATTCTGCATAGAAGTATATTGGGTTGAGTTGTTGTAGGGATCATCTTACACAACACACTGTAACATGGAGCTCAATACGTAAGTAGGAATGGACACACTTGTTTGTTCACACTTTGGGGACGATCCCGAAGAACTAGTATTTAAAACTAAAAGTACACAGAGGAACAACAGAGTGGGAGGATTTGACTCACAACTTCAAGGTAACTTTTAATTTTGAATATGATGCCCCTTCAGTAGACACAACCCTGCATATTATCAAGAAAAATATATTTACACCAAAAGATTCGATGATACCATCACCCTTATATAGTGCGCCCAAATATTCTACGACTGTTCGAGAGGTTTTGGAATGCTATAACATTTTTGGAGAATACCAGGATGAAGAACACCCAAGAAACTTGCAAATAGCAGAAACTAAAGGAGAGAACGTAGTAGAGGGTCCCAAGATTAAATATGTCAAGTATGAAAATCCATTGAAAACAAGCAAGGTGAATATTTGTATGAAGGATAATCCCAAGTTCGCAAACATTGTAGATTACTAGAATGAAGAAACTGTCAAGAAGATTGTTGATTTACTGTGTGAATATCGATATCTTTTTTCAACTACATTTTTATAAATGAAAGGGATTGTTTTGGATCTAGTGGAGATTAGGATCCCTTTAAATCCATATGCCAAGCCAACAAAGTAGATACCGTACCGATTGAAACCAATATATAAGCATAAAGTTAAAAAAGAAATAAACAAGATGTTGGAAGTTAGGATTATTAAACCTGTCACAGATTCAAAATGGATCAGTCTGATGGTGATTCATGACAAGAAAACATGTGGAATAAAAAAATTCATGGATCTGCGAAAATTTAATGATTCTTTCTTACATTACCCATTTCCTACCCCATTTACAGATGAAATTTTGAAGAATGTACGAGGATAGGAATCTTACTCATTTATTGGTGGATTCTCTGGGTATCACCAAATTAAGATTACACAAGAGGATAGGCATAAGATAACATTTGTGAAAAAATGGGGATGTTATTTGTATATATGTTGGAAATATTTCTATTTTCGACTAACCAGTTCAATGGTGGTTAACTGGAGTAGTTCTATTTTAGACTTTCTATTTGTATACCATCACTATTATGCATGTATGCATTCCTAAGAATATCTCACTATTAGTTTTATTTTCTTATTTATGGAATATTCTTCCATATGTGAGTGTGTATCGCTGATTCATTATTTTTATTCGATCATTGATGAGCTCATTGGAGTAGTGTGAATATATTCTCATTCTTCCATATTGAATCTCTTGTCCTTTTCTTGATAAGGTGTGTTTATACTTTCTTTAGCTAGGTATCCTGTGCAAGTTTCTATGAAACATTGACAATATAGTCATTCCTTTTGGGTTGAAAAATGCGCCAACGGTATTTTCCCAATATGTTGTCGCAACCTTTAAAGAATTTATTCATAAATTCCTAGAAGTATATTTAGATGATTGGACAATGTTCAATTTGTTAAAAGACCATGTTAAAAATCAGTTTGTTAAAAGACCATGTTAAAACTCATCTCTTGATGTTAGAAAAATGTAGACAATTCCATATTTCCTTGAACTTGAAGAAGTGTATTTTATGCACACCATTTGGTATCATGTTGGGTCATGTAGTATGTAAACAAGGACTTCTAGTTGATCCTGCGAATATTGTTGTTATTGTTGATTTTCCACCACCTACTTCAGTGAGAGAATTACGAGAAAGATTGGGTCATATGGATTACTACATAAAGTTTATTAGGGGATACACATGGATCATAGCCCCACTAGAAAAATTGTTGAAGAAGGCGATCAAGTTTCAATGGAATGAGGAATGTCGACAAAGTTTGGATACCTTGAAGCAAAAATTGGTTACTACAATAATTCCAGTATTTCCATATTGGAAGAAGAAATTCCATGTCCACGTAGATGCATAATATATAGCATTAAGTGCAGTCCTATATCAACCAAGGGAAGGAGGTTTGGATCATCCCATTGCATTTTCTAGAAAAAAGTTGTCAACCACCTAAAAAAATTACACTACTATAAAGCGCGAAGGATTGGAAATGGTGTATGCACTACAAAAGTTTAGGATTTATCTACCAGGATCACATTTCAAGATGTACACAGATCATTCTGCACTAAGATACTTATTCAATAAGTTATTGTTGGGGGTGGAGATATGTGTTAAATTTTTAATTAAATAAAGTACCTAGGCAAGTGTTTCTCATCCCTAGGGGCCTAAGGGGTGAGAAAGTGCCTAATGTGGGCCCTAGTCATTTAATTTGTGAGATGAAAATTAAAAGGTGACTTTATGACTTTAGTGAGGGTGAATGAAGAGACATTTAATCTCAGCCACTCATCTAATCTAATCTCATCCATTGTATTAGAAAACTCCTCACCTACCTCATGAGGTCGATTAGGGTTGAGGGGTGCACCCATTTTTGGGTTGTTCATGCATTTTTGTTGAGAGAGAAAAAAGAGAAGAGAGAGGTCGATATTTGAGAAGAGAGACAAAATTTGTAGGAGGAGAGGCACGCATCCCATGGAAAACAATAGGCACAAATTACGAGGTAGTAGACATCATTAAATATGAGTCCGTACAGTATGGATTTGAGGGGCCGTACAACATTTATTGTGCATAGAAATCGAGGAGAAAAACAACACAAATTTCTGGAAAGATTGGCACACATTCCAAGGTTGTCGTACAATAATTTTCTGGCACATAAATTGAGGAAGGTGCTGGTCACGATTTTCTAGGTAAAGAAAATCCGTATAGTCCGTACAAACTTTCACAGACAATGAGGTTCGTACTTCCATAAGTTCTGGGTATGATTTTCAAGGTATTAGGCACATTTTTCAAGGCATTTTCTTAGTTGGGATTTTCGTACAGTTGCAGCAGATATTTGGCATGCAAAATGAGGATAGTCCATACATCATTTAATGATGTGATAGTCGTACAGTGGTATGGATTTCTAGTTCAGAAATCAAGAAGCAAGCTACAGGAATGTCCAGATAAGTTTGTAAAATTTCTGAAGATGAATATGCTGTAAAAGAATTTCTTAGAAGCCCATAAATAACAAAAATCCCTCTCTCACTGGTTTTCCCCTTGTGGGTCTTTCCAGGGTCAATGTTAGACCGAAAATTTCTGTGTGATTAATTTTTTGAGTTTTATATGCTGCTGATATTTTATTTCTGCGTAAAAAACGAAGTTCATAATCCTCATGTTTTAGTTCTGAATTAAAATTTCTGTTAAGTTTTTATATGCTGATATAAAAATGGGTTTGGGCTTTAAACATTGGCTGAAAAATTAGCGAGACTAAAACTGGGTTGGGGTCTGAAAAATTACATGGTATCAGAGCTGAGTTGAAAGGAAGCAGAAATTTCAGCAGTTAGAAAGTTGGGACAACAATCACTTCACAAGGAAGAATTTTGAATTTATCATTTTCAGCTGAATAAGGTCAATGGCTATAGGTTTGAGAGTTCAGGACAGACTTGATGGGGCAACAAATTTTGGTTCTTGGAAAGAGAGGATGATCTTGCTTTTGCAAGAAAACGAGTTGTGGGACATTGTGGAAAATACCACTACTCATCTTGTTGTGGTACCTACTAATGCTACTCTTCTTCCAGCTTACACTAAGAAGAGTATCAAGGTTAAGAAGTTTATTCTTGATTCCATCAAGGATCATTTGATTCCTCACTTGACAGAGAAGACACATGCCTATGAGATGTGGGATTCTTTGACTAAATTGTATCAGAGTACAAATGAGAACCGAAAAATGGTTTTGAGGGAAAAAATAAATAGCATAAAAATGACCAAGGCTGAAAATGTGGTCACATACCTTACTAGATTGACACAGGTTAGGGATAAGCTTGGAGTTGTGGGGGAATCCATAGTTGGCAGTGATCTTGTGAGAACAACATTGAATGGAGTTTCCAAACAATGGGTTGTTTTTGTTGAGGGCATTGTTTCTAGGGAGAAGCTTCCCGGTTGGGAACGTCTTTGGGATGAATTTGTTCAGGAGGAGACCCAGAGAGGTTATGTACATGGAAGTTCATCTACAGGTCATGAGGAGGAGAATGTGGCTCTTGCTACCACTAACAAGAAGAAGTTCAAAAAGGGTCCAAAGGGACGAAACAAGCCCAAGGGTGAAGGGAAGAAAGACATGAGAAAATTTAAGTGCTTTTCATGCCATAAGTTTGGGCACTATGCAGGTCAATGTCCAAATAAGAAGAATAAACAAACAATAGCTTCAGCAGAGGTGGAAGAGTTGTCCACCAAGTTTGAGAAGGAATTTTCCTTGATTGTGTGTCTATCCATGAGGACTACTCATACAGATACTTGGTATATTGACATTGGTGCCTCTCTCCATATGACAGGGGTTTGTGAGCACTTGAAAGACCTCACAGAGATGGGAAATGTTGAGGTAGTGCTTGGATATGACCGAGTGGTCAAGGTGTTTGGTAGCGGGAATGTATCATTTCAGAAGGAGTCTTTTCCTCCCATGACTTTGAAAGAGGTTCTATATGTTCCGGGCTTGAAGAAGAACTTATTTTTAGTTTATACTATTAAGGAGAAGGGATATGAGGTCTTGTTCTATGATGGATAGGTGCTTCTTTTCCCCAGAGGGTCTAACATCACTTCGGCCAAAGTGATTGGTACTAGACATGAGAGGTTTTACAAGTTATTGTTCTAGCCAGTGAGAGCATTGATTCATACTAATAGTAGCAGTGACCTATGTGAGCTATGGTACAGGAGGATGGCACATTTTCACCATGGGGCTTTGAGAGTTCTAAGGGAGATGGTGACATGAGTTACAGATTTTAGTTCAAAGCACCATGAGTTGTGAAAGGGGTGTTCTTTGGGAAAGTAAACCAAGACTGATTTTTCAAGCACTCACAGTAGAGCAGCATGGATACTTGATCTTATACATTCAGATGTATGTGTCTTGATGTCTTCAACATCGTTGACTGGTTCCCTATATATGTTTTATTTATTGATGACTTCTCTCGGAAGTCCTGTATTTTCTTCATGAAGACCAAAGGACATGTCTTCAGTTAGTTCCAAGAGTTCAAAGATCTTGTGGAGAACCAGATAGGGAAGAAAATAAGAGTCTTGAGATCAGACAATGGGGGTGAGTATACCTCTAAGGAGTTCATGGACTTTTGTGCAGGAGAGGGCATCAGGAGGGAGTTGACTATTCCTTACAACCCATAGCAGAATGGGGTTACAGAGAGGAAGAACATGGCCATTTTTGGGGTTGTGAGAGCCATTCTACATGATCAGGGGCTGCCACTATTTCTATGGGCTGAGGCATGCTACACTACAATTTATTTGCAGAACATGAGTCCCCATAAGGTTATGGGGAGCATGACTCCTAAGGAGGCTTTCTCTGGGAAGAAGCCTGAGGTGGGGCACCTTCGTATTTTTGGGTGCATCACATATTGATATGTCCCTCCTGAGAAGAGGACAAAGATGGAGCCCATGGCAGAGAGAGGGATCTTTGTTAGGTACAATGAGACTTCAAAATCTCTCCGTATATACCTTCCTTCCTTGAGGAAGACTATCTTGAGGAGGGATGTCAGATTTGAGGAGGACGGAGCCTTTAGGAAGTCTAGAGGGACAGAGAAGGGTGAGGAGTCTTCACCACAGATTTAGGTGAGTCCACAACAGACTACAGTGACACAGAGTTCGGGGCCACCAGTTTTGGGGAAGACAAGTTCACAGGTGACAGGGCCACAAGTTTCAATATCGGGTACTTCAGAGTCTAATTCAGGATCATTGTCTTCAGGAAATGGGGTTGAGCAGGGAGAGTCCCCTCCATAGGACACCACTTCAGAGAGGAGGAAGCCCAAGTGGCTTCAGGACACTTTGAGGGAGGCACAGGGTTTAGTGGGGAATCCCAGATAGGCAGTGAGAGAGAGTAAATCTCCAGAGAGGTTTTGCAGCTACATCGTGATGGTGAGCAGTATTCGAGACTCTGAGCCTTCCACTTTTGAGGAGGCCACTGGTAAATAGGTATAGAGAGATGCCATGAGGGAAGAGTACAATTCCATCATGAAGAATGATGTCTAGGAAGTTGTTCCTAGACCTGAGGGGAAGTCAGTGGTGACTTCCAGGTGGCTCTATAAACTAAAGCATGCTACACACAGCAGCATTGAGAAGTACATGTAGAATTCCTGCAGAAACCCCAATAGATCTAGAATTCTAGTTAAATTGAACACAAACA
>JZKD02S1683948.1:606039-629231 GCA_000966675.3 Picea glauca
ATCACAATCTGCCTCAAAATCATACCAAGCATATATTTCCTGATTATATTCATCCCTGAGGCCCTGCATAAGAAATATCTCCTGCATGTTGTTCAATGAATCTTGAATACTATGATACCAATTGCTCTGAGCGATCATCAATGACGACTATGTCAGGTTTCCAACAAAGGTGTTGGCTTACAAGTTACTCAGAAAGTGTCGTAGATATTAGGTGTCAGTATGAGTAATAGAAGAAAAAGAGAAGTGTGAAACAAGAATGCAGATAAAATGGGGAACATTTTTGGTGAACCAATTCTTAATCGACTGCAAGGAAGCACATGAGAAAGGAAAATAGTTTGAGTATGCTTTGTTATTGATTTTAATTGAATTAGTTGCTTGGAGGGAGCTGAAAGAAACCCAGTTCTTGGAAGGTATGTAGAAACCATTCTTGGTAGGAACATATACTTTTTTTTGGCATACTGCACACAAGAATAGGAAAATGGATAACAACATCATACTTTGCATCTATCAAGAGAAAATATAGAAATGCATTGAGAACACAAAATGCATTCTACATTGATAGTTGAAGAATACAAATAAATTGCACGATTCAAGGCAGGGCCACACCACATGTACATTCAAGAAAAGAGAGATTCAGAGCAATAATGGTTTCCTACTAGCTATAGACTGACACAACAAGATGTCAACTAGATTTTCAATGACTAGGAAGCAGAATGGAAAAACCTAGTGATAGAAAAAGTGCAGAATGAGACACAACAACTAGAGATGGATCAAGAAGAAGAACATGAACATCAAGAACAAGGGAATGGTGCAGGAAACACTCAAGAAACAACAACACACACTAGAGAGAAGAGAAAATAACATCTTAAGGAGCACTCAGGACATAAGCACAAGGAGAGGAAATCCTCAAAGGAAGATTTTATCCAAGCCTTGCCTAAGGATTACTTGGAGAAGATTGGGGATCAGGTCAAAGAAGTAACTAAAGAAGCATTTATGTGAGTCACGCAGAAATAGGAGGAAATGCACATGAATGTGTAGGTGTAGATAACTATATTATGCCAATTTTTGGAATCAACCTGGATAGAGTCAGCCCAAACAACAGAAGAAGAATAGATAGAGAACACAGTAAAGAAAACAAAGTCATGAATACAAAAATCACAACCACCATCAACATTAATAGAGCATCGGATCATGAAGATATCCTCAAGAGCCATACAGTTCCCCACGATAGAAATGCAGGAGTGTGTGCAATCATTAATCCATATTGACTCAGTGTTATCACAACTACCGATGAGCGTGTTACATAGCTTGCATACATGCGTTACACAAGATATATAGTTGAAAACATAGTCTACTTCTATGGAGTTAGCCAAAGTAAATGAAGACAACAATGCACTACATGTAGAGTATAGTAAACTAATGATGGAATAGGACGAGGCGACGCAGAAGACAACAAGTTTACAACAAGAAGTGCAGGAGGTATACAAAAACTTCCCATATGTACCATTGGAAGTATTTACTCCATTGGAATATAAATTAACAAAGATAAGTGAACCCCTTCAGGGATTTCGCACAAATATATTAGATTTGGAATCTCACACAATGCAAAGTACCCCACCAAAGGAAAGGGATCAATGGGAGAATACATCAGTGATGACCATGGACAACATTAGGAGCTTGGATGAGGAATGCACAAAGTTGTATGAAGAGAGTACTCAATACACAAGTGTGGACTCAATTTTTGGAGAATTTCGAGCTACAAGCATTAGAACATAGGTTACATACTATGCAGGAGAAGGTGCAAAAATAAAATATACAATGAGCACTCTGCCACCAATAGAATGAATGGATTCAATAGTGTTATGGGATTTTTCCCCTGTGACCTTGGGTCATGTCACAAAAGATATTGACCATATAAAAGAAGGAAACCTAACACACATATAATGATGATATGAAAATAAAACTACTTTAAGGAGATAGAGAGAGAGAGAGAGAGAGAGAGAGAGAGAGAGAATGAGAGGCCTCACACCTTGTATCCTACATTTTATGTCATTCCCCACTCTCCACCTTCGATGTTTCTCTCGATCTTCACTGGTATGAACCTGTAAAAGAAGACCAAAACTATGTTGCAACAAGGTATTTATAGATTTCAATCATACATATAACATGAAAATATTATAGTATATGAAAGAAGTTATCATGTATCAACAACTAGAAACAAATTTACACATGTATGGGGGGAAGATAACTCTTTTATTGAAAACGTTAAAATGAGTAGTTACAACCTGACTCGAATTGTCGACACTACCTCAAAGCCAACGAGCGTGGTTCCTCCAATGGTCCTTCAAGCATAAACTCAACACAATGGCCCTTCTTCGGATGAATCAATAGGGATAGGAACACACCCTATAGTCATATAGTAGAGAATAAGGTGTACTAGAAAGCAAGTTCCAAAACAAGGGGATGCTACTCAAAGAATGAAGGGAGATAGGGAGACTTGCAGATCCAATAGCATAAATTTTCACCTTGGTTGTCCTCCTCATCCATGCTCCCAAAAGATCCTTTATACCATCCTCAATAGGTTACGGAGGTTTAATTTCATTGAGTATGGGACCAGGGAGGTTGGGAAATGAGCCCAACCAAAATCCCCTCCCGAAAATAAGGAATTATTTTATTTTTCAACTTTTTTGAGGGCATCCGCTAGTTGTAACAACCCACAATAATACACAAGTGGACACATGTGACTCGTGAATGGAACTAAAAATGATGTTTTTTAAGTGACTTTGATGAAGAAAGTTGGGATTTAAGAGTGCAAGACATGAAAAGGTTTGGACCATGTCAAAAATTCATTACAATGTTGCAATTTGTGCTATAACAAATAATTGAGAATAGGTAGATGCACCAAGAGATAAACCAAATAAGAGTTGAACATCAAACTCTCATGCAAAAACTTAAGCCCCTATAGGAGGAGGCATTTTAGTTGATAGAAGAACTTGTAGCTACATAAGGCATAATGAAGCAAGCAATGCAAGATAGTGTAGAGGGGATTTTGATGCAAGAAGAACAAGCAAAGGAGAAGGTCACAACCGAAAAGGAAACTTTTGAGAATTTTGTTGTGACGTGGAAGAGATCACAATAGAATTCTTGAGTGTCTTGGGATGAGCCGCATTTGGGCTTGTTAGCATAGGATTTTGGGACTAGTTTTGGGAACTGCACAATGCGTTCATAAGAAGGAAATACATTTGGTGTACTTTCGGGACCAGCTCATGCAAATGGAAGGAAGATCGTTAGGCATTTTGGGTCCATTGATACGAGGTAATCCCTATTGTAATTGTAGAAATATGTAACGGTTTTGGGATAGAGAGTAAGGGGAAATTATAAGAAGAGTGAATAAGTATGTGTGAATGTATGCAAGAATGAAAGAGTGAAGAGTGACAGAGAGAGATAAAGGGATATGAGAACAAAAAAGGAATGATTTATGAACATAATGTGCATATTTTGTAATGAATGATTCTGAATAATATAATAAGAATTTGGTTGTTGTGGACATATACCATCTTGGGTGAACCAAATTAAATATGGTGTCTATGCATCATGATGTGGTTGTTGTTCATTTTATTGTGCGCATATGATATGTGTCGGTTATTATGAATATGTTACATGTTATTATGTTTTTGTGCACATGATATAAGGTATAATGAGCTAATACTAAGTATAATGGTTATGAGGACTTCCTCCCATCCCTTCATCACTGTGGAAACATGGCTCCTATAGTCCCCATAGATACCTTGGGTGAGATTTCACCTGCTTGCGGGTGATGCCGAAAGGTTCGATATCTGAGAGTTTTTTTGGTGAATTCATGTTGAACCTCAAATCTTCCCACTTTGTTCCAGCACCCTGCGCAACCCATGGTTAGGTGAACCCTGATCCCCTTCTTTGTTACCTACCATATTTATATTATATTGGGGATTTCATATAAACCTCTAGACAAGGATTATATTCCACAAACCAAAGTTTCATGCTCAATTCCCACACACCAAGCCTCAACTCTCCCCTTAGCTTTCAAAGAGAATAATGTAATAATAGATATATGACAACCAACTACAATAACTAACATTATTCTATACAAAATTTTACTTTTCACCCATGAATGCTCCTTTTTTGGTCATAATTATTCATCAAGACTTTAACAATATAACCTCTTTCTACCATTATGAACCAAGTGAGATACTATCCTATGAAAATATGTTGCATATCAATGTTAACTAGCTTTCATTTTATGTTTTGGAAATTTATATCCTATCTAAAGTAGGATTTGATATACACAAATAGATCTAGGGTTTATTTTAAATCCATCACCATTTTTCTTGAGCTTCAACCCACAACTATTAATCTTAAAGGGGTTTTATTCACCCTTGTACCAAAACCCACCAACAAAGTGCATTATTTCAGTGTTTGTTTTCTTAGGTTACCTAGTGATTTTGGTTTTACAGAAGTGAAATATATTCTACTACAACTAATATTTCAAATTCAGCCAGAAGGTTCAAATTTCACGGGAAATAGATATAAAAAACCTTAAGTAAATGAGTTCAAATTTTTGAATTTTCATTAAACATGGATTTTCAAAATTTCCATACTAAAGTCGGAATTGGGTTAAGTCTATACCAATTATTTTTTTGTTCCCTACCCAATATTAAGATGGTTGGTCCTTAATGGAACAACAAAAATTAAAAGAAATCTATTTACCTTTAGAAGCAACAAATTATACGCAACCCTATTCTTAAACCCTAATATGCAAGAATTATGGCATAAATACCCTACTGGGTATGTTAATATACAACAATTGTCCACAACCACAATATTTCACTTGTTGAATCATTAATCTATCATCTATCACTATAAAACATTTTAGAGTTGTATATGTAACAATACATATTAGTTCAAGCATGTAACCCCAAACCAAAATCTATATTTCACCCTTCACCAAATGCCAATATAAGGCTATATATAGGTGTATAATCACAAACTATGCCTTTTTCAAGTTGAACCACTCAATTTGGGTCAAAGTTGAGACTAGGGCATGCATTTTACTCCAAGGAAATTTTTCCTTCAAAGTTACATGAAATCTCAAATCTAGGCGCATGAAAGAAACCTGTCATGTTCTTCAATTGGACTTTAGATAACATAGGTAAATTTAGCATATATATAAATCCATATCAATAATTATAAAACAATTTATGGAGCTATAGGGAATCTTGGGCGTGGATTTTAATTTGGTAACTTAGTACATTTTCGACCTTCCAAACTACAAGAAAAAATTTACCACTTTTACATAACAACCCTTTTTAAAATTTCAATTGAAAAATTAACAACACGAACAATTATAATATGATAAAACACACCGGAAACAACTTACATAATTTAAATATAAGTTATAATACAACTTTTCCTTTCTTTTAACAAACAGGTTGTGCATTTCTAGGGTTTTACTCAGAATCTCTTATCTATTTTTGTACAACAAATTATTTTATGACTATAAATGAAAAACTAAGTATACATGCTTATGTGAAATGACCTAAAAAATATTTTACAATTTTAACCACTCAAATTGAATGAGTTTTGAGACTTGGGCATGCATTTTAGTGTAGTCTATCATGCATTTTGCACCAAGGAAAAATTTACACCAATGCAAAATTTCCCCTCTTTGTCCAACAAGACAATTTTTGGTATTTTTGCATAACAAAGGGTTTTGAATTTCTTATTGCTCAAATAAAGGTATAGACATATGTACAACTTTTTTACAACCCTATAACTTGTAATATAATTTCATGTAGGTATACAAACTGATAATTCAAACAATAGGTAGATTTCATGTAGGTATACAAACTGAAATATCAAACTGATATAACTTGTAATATAATTTATTGTGGGTAGATTTAGACATTATTATAAAGATGCATTAAATATACCTTAAATATTGCAAATAAACACTAAAGATCACAACTAGCATCACATATAAGACAAGTATGCACCAAAAAAATATTGATCTTCCATTAATTCCGTTAGCACTTAGAGTCACCCTTAGACTGCAAGAGGATAAGCTTGGTACCCATCAAAAATGTTTCTAGAGGTAGGTTTATGAATGGAGGTCAAATGGACAAAACTCAGTACAAGAATGTTTTAACACAGAAACTGGACAAGCAATGCATAGGGAAATGAGGTCCTCATCAACTTTAGTCAGTGGTTTGAGTTTAAAGGTGAGAAGAAGGAAGACTTTGTGAGAAAGGTGGACAAGTCTTCCATGAGCATCCGACCTTCAAGCAGCTTGGTGAGGAAAACCTCAAGCAGAAGAGCACTCTTGAGCTCAAGTTTCAAACACTGAAATATGTCATAGCAACATGATAATCAAACCTCCATTACCATGTGACTACAACAACTCGTCTGGATCCTCCATGCACAAGAATTTTAGCATAAGGGGAAAAAAGATAACAAAAGGAAAGTATTGGAACAGGTTACAACAACATCATAATCAAACCTACATTACAATACAACCACAAACCTCGTCTGAATCCTCCATGCACAAGTGTTTCAATACAGTTTAAACAAAGAGATGAAATAACCCGACTTCTATTAAAGAAAAAGTCTCAAGTATCATACAAAACCAGAGAACAAATTTGTGATCAAATATAACAAAATAGGGAGCTCTGCTCAACCATTCGACCACAATAACAAAATATTGAACTGATCTACTTATACTCGGCTCAGTCCATAACTGCCATAGGTGTGATATAGCCATCCCATTCAAAGATTTACGTCTTTTCATCCTTCTATCAAACTGTGTGTGTTTCCTCCTATCAGACGCAAACCTGGCTCAATATGGGCCTGCAAGAATCTAACAACTCTGTCTCCTCGGCCATAGATTTCCTTCTTTCTATTTATGGAATGAGCTGAGGTTTCAGCTACCAATCCATGCTTCATTAAATGGATCTTCATCGGGATTGGAGTGCAGTTGGACGATTAGTGGATGACCACCTGCCCCTCATGGATTGTTCACTAAATAAGAAGGTGGTTGCAAAAGTCAATCCTCGTTCATTGGTTGAACCCTCCTCTAGATCAGGATGTGATTTGAATATTAAAGGGAGGCCACGTGTTTTTGTTTGATATGGCATTGTGTAAGAGCATGTGATTTTGGGGCCATTGAAAGCGGTTTGGACCCACACCACTTTCGGGCCCGAAATGAACTAACTCTCACCACGTAGCCACCCCACAAAACCGCGGTTTCGATTTCGGCCCACCCTTCATATTTTAATGCCCGAGCATGTTGCATCCCTGAAATTATCTGAGGTTGTTGATTTGAATGGGACCAGAGATCTGGGCGTGCCAGATACTTTAACGTCTTTGCCAAAGATTTCATCCATCTTCCAACTGCGTTTAGAGATGGCCCCGAATTGAAATGTGCAAAGGATTTCTGCCACTGTAACTACATTTTCCTGCCTTCCTCTGCTCATGGATGTCACCTGTGAACCTGAACAAATTTATGTGATAAAAAATTCTTCATAATAATAGGATACTTACATGACAGACACCATAGTTACGGTCTCTATTACAAAACTGGGAAAAGTGTAATACAAATTCTACACCTTTCTTCTCTCTGAATATTCCTCCTAAGTGTTGGAGCATAACCCTAACTTACATTAGTTTATACCTATATTAGACTCCTAGATATTGGTTAATACATTCCATCACACTTTATTTCACCTAATTTGGCCACATAGAGAAGCCCCTCATCCCTAGATTTTAGGGAAAACTGCTATTTTTAGATCAAGACTGAACTCCCGGTTCTTTATTTTCTTGATTTTCTTGATTTATTCCAACTCCCCCATGAAAAAATTCATCCATTATTTGGGAATGTGCACCTCCTCTTTGAGTGAGAGATTTATTCCTTAATTAATGATTTTTGTCGTTACTATTATTAGTAACTACTATTTCGGGTCAGTTAAGTGAGTTGGAACGGCTTCTCTTGTCAGTTAAGTGATCTTAAGTGAGATAATGTGCATCACTTGACTCTTGTGGGCATTAATGAGTGTGTTACATGTGTCTTTAGTGGTCTAGTTCGAACTATGTGGTCTCCCTTAGCTTATGACACCTATTTTATCTTTTTCGAGCTTTTTTTTACTAGAATTTCTATGTTGGAAATTATATATATTCACCTCCTCTCTTCTTTTTGAGGATGGCTTCTCATGTATATTCATTTTTTATTAATATAATTCTCTTATTTATGGAGAAAACAATTTCTCTCATCTCTTGAATATCAACAAATTGTATGTGTTCAATTTAACTAGAATTCTAGATCTGTCGAGGTTTCTGCAAGAATTCTACACGGTATGAGAGCTAGATTGAATCTAGTGGATTGTACACAGTTTTATTTGCAGGTATAGATCATTAGTAGGTGAAGCAAGAAGAAATGGATCATCTCTCTCAGCCCACAAAACTCATTCTAAATCCTTTCAATTACTTTGAATGGAAGACAAAGATCTCTCTACTCCTCTGAAGCAAAGGGCTTTACAGGGTAACAATGGGAACGGAGAAAGAACCGACAGCTGCAACTGACAAGATAAAATATTTCAATAAATTAGATGAAGCAATTGGTCTGATATGCCTATAAATTTCTACATATCTCCGCTTTCATGTCAGTGGAGCCACTACTCTCGATGTAGTCTGGACCACATTGGAAGGATTATTTGGCAAGCAAGATGCAATGAGAGTGCATCAACTGGAGAATGAACTCATATCCCTAAGTCCAATTCATTTCAGAAACCTGCAAGAATTCTTCACCAATTTCAAATCCCTCCTCATTGAACTTAATGCATGTGGAGTCAAGAAAGAATAAGATCAGCTCATCCTTTCAATTCTCTCGAAACTAGGCCCTGAATATTTCGTATTTGTATCGTCTTTTCAAGCATCTAAATTGACTAAGGAAACATGGAAATGCCTCCATTGAATGATTTCATTGTAAAATTGACTCAAGAGAAAGATAATTTAGTCCAAATGGGTGACATAAAGCATTCCAAGAACCAAGCACTTGCAGCTACTAATGCTCCAAAGAGAAGTGGAAAAGAAAAGAAAAAAGAAACGGTTTGTTAAATCGAAGAAGGAGAGATCCGCACAATATTCAGAGAACTCTTCTGAGCCTAAGGGTAAGAAGAAGAACGAAAGAAAAATTTGTAGCTATTGTTCCAAAGGTTTTCATCCCGAAGAAAATTGCATGAGGAAGACTATCGATGAGATGGCTAAGCAATTGCAGCAACACAATCTCACGATGCCCGAAAATGCAAAGAAGAAAGATGATAACAGAATGGGAGGGAGAACACGAGATGGTCATGATTTAATGGCTGTCAAATCCACTCCATCATCTTGGATCCTTTATTCAGATGCATCGAACCATATTTCTACATCAAAAGATGAATTTTCCTCCATCGAAGAAAGCACCAAATCCCCAATTTACTTGGGAGATGCCACACCCACAAAGGTGTGCGGAGAAGGAATTATTGATCTTGAAGGGGGATGCTTCAAAAATGTGATTCATGTTCCCTTGCTGTCTGCAAATATTCTCTCGATATATCATATCACTCATTCTGTCTCTGGAAGGAAGGTGGAGTTCACTCCGAACTCCGCAGTGATTATCAACATTTCCACAGGCTCACAGCTTGCACATGGAATTGTAGGTCACGGTTCTCATTTGTATTTCTTCTCCCACTTTGTTCCTAAATCTATTAGCACTGTATTTCTGTCACAATCTAATGATATCAGAAGGTTATGGCATGAAATATTTTTCCATCTAAACTATAATTACTTGCATCAACTCAATAAGGAAAACATGGTAGAAGGATTGCTAGCTATTAAATTCACAAGCGGTGTATGTCAAGGATGCATTCTTGGCAAGCATCCAGAGAAAAAGTTTGACAAATGAAAGGCACAGAGAGATTCTTAACCTCTTGGTCTGATTCACAGTGACATCATGGGCCCATTCCTACAGCCTTCAATCAGTAAGGGTCGATATGTACTCACCTTCATAGATGATTTTTCTCGCTTTACTTGGGTATTTTTTTTGAAATTAAAATCGGAAGTATTTGAATGCCTTATAGAATTTAAAGCACTTGCTGAGAATGAGTCTGGGTGTAAGATTAAGATACTTCATACTAATAATGGGGGGGAGTATGTCAACAAATATGTGCAACCACTTTGTATTGATGCAGGTATACAACTACAACACACAGTGCCATATACACCACAAGAGAACGGTTTTGCGGAGAGTAAAAATTGGTCCTTAAAAGAGATGGCCAATTGTATGCTACAGTCGAAATCATTAGCTCCCAAGATATGGGTTGAAGCTATTAATTGTGCAGCATACATTCAGAACTGAGTTCCTCACAAATCACTCAAAGGCACCACTCCTTTTGAATGTTGGATCAGTAAGAAACTGAAAGTGCTGCACTTTCACATTTTTGGTTCACAAATCAACTTTTGTGATGGCTCGAACTCCAAATATTTAAAGACATTTAAAACTTAAAGAGATTCTATCAGATATTGTATTAATATATTGATCAGTTTGAAATTCAAAATTATTTCAAAATGTGAGCTAGTGCGCCCAACTGTCCTCCACACTTGTGCTTTGCTAGCGATGCTCCTCCATCATACTCCCTTGGATGAAAAATTCATGGACTCCTATCCATGAGCTCCTACAACGATATTCCATGCTTCCGGATCTCTGCTTCATTGACACAACTAACATCTTCTACTGGTTATCTTTTCCATTTCACCAAGTATTCAAAATACATCTTCCTTCTGGTCTTCTTGCCAACTCGTCGATCTACGATCTTTTCCATCTGTGGCTTCTCTGCTATAGACATATGTTTCTCCCACTGAATATTCCTTTGATTTTCAACTCCTTTGCTTACATCTTCCCTGTAAAGGTACTGGTCTACAATGTTGAATATGGGTGACATACCCACATATTCCGACATCTCTAAATCATAAGCATTCTCGCCAAATCTCCTCAAGATTTTATGTCGCCCTATATTTTTCAACTTCAGCTTATTATATGTTCCCCTCTAGAATATTTCCTTCCTCAGGTGTGCTAGAACTTGATCTCCAACTTCAAATTCGATCTTTCTCCTATGTTGATCATCTCTGCGCTTGTACTCACTGCTACTTTTCTTTAACTGCTCCTTGATCTGATGGTGAAGTTCCTGCATATCTGTAATGAAATATTCATCCCTCGTGCTTCTAAACTCACTTTGATTCAGATTTATTGATTCCGAAACTCCCCTCGGGCTCATTCCATACACGATTTGAAATGGAATTTTTCGATTGCTCTTGTTCACTGAGTCATTATATGAAAACTCAGCTTATGCTAGAATTTGATCCCACTGACTATGGTTTTCAGTGACCAAACTCCTCATCAAATATCCTAAGCTTCTATTCACCACCTCAGTCTATCCATCTATCTGTGGATTATATGCAGAACTAAAGGATAGATCTATCCCCAAATTTTTCCACAACGTCCTCCATAAATGACCCACAAAATTGGTATCCCTATCTGAAACTATACTCCTGGGCAATCCATGGAGTCTCACAATCTCTTTGAAAAGCAAGTTTGCAACATGCATTGCATCACTGGTCTTCTGGCATGGGATAATGTGTTCCATCTTTGAAAATCTATCTACCACCACAAATATGGAATCACTTCCTCTTTGTGATCCTGGCAATGCCAACCCAAAATCCATGCTTATTGCATCCCAAGGCCTCTATGGAATAGGAAATGGTGGATACAATCCAATGTTATGTTTCTTCCCCTTGGTGTACTGACAAATCTTACAATTGTTCACAAACTTCTTCACCTTCGCTCTTATACCTGGCCAGTAATAAGAACCGTTCAACTGGGAAAAGGTTTTGTTATGGCCGAAGTGTCTGGATAGACCTCCACTATGCTTTTCCTTTAGTAAATTCTCCCTCATCGAGCATCTCGGTATACACAACTGGCATCCTTTGAACAACAACCCATCCTGAATTAGATATTCATCCCACTGGCTTTTGTCTCTCAGCACAGGATTCAGACACGCTTCATATGCTTCTCCAAAATCTGGATCACTGTGATACATGTTCTTAAGGTGATCAAACCCCAAGGTCTTGATTTGAAGTTCCGGAAAAATCAAAATTCTCCTTCTCAATGCATCAACAACCTTGTTATCATTTCAAAAATATGTTTAATGAAAAAAGTGAAATTTTGCATAAACTCTATCCACTTAGCATGTTTCTAGTTTAATTTCTCTTATCTGGTTATGAATTTCAAAGCGTGTTTGTCACTATATGAAAAAAAACTCATTTGGTATGAGATAATGCCTCCATTTCTTCAATGCTTGGATTATGGAATAGAACTCTTTATCATATGTCGAATAATTCTTTTTAGCTTCATTCATATTCTCACTGAAATATGCAACAGATCTATTGTCTTGGCTTAAGACTGCTCCAATTGCAACTCCACTCACATCACATCTTACTTGAAACGTCTTTCCAAAATCTGGTAGAACCAGAATCGGTTGTTTAGTTATATTATCCTTCAATATGTTGAAGCTCGTCTCAGCCTCTTCTGTCCATTTGAAAGACGTGTGTCTTTTATTTACTGTATCCATCATCCGAGCAATAATCCCGCTAAAATTCTTGATGAACTTCTGATAAAAACTTGCTAACCCATGGAAGCTTCTTACCTCAAAGATACTCTTTGGTGATGACCATTCTTTGATTTCTTTCACCTTTTCAGGATCCATCTTCAACTCATTTGAATAAATAACAAAACCCAAATATATGAGCTTTGTCTTCAATAAAGAGTATTTTTTTTTAATTGATTAACAACTTCTCTTGCTGCAGCCTCCTCATCACCAATTCCAAATGTCTCAAGTGTTCCTCCTTACTCTTACTAAACACCAATATATCATCTATATACGCAATCACAAACTTACCAATGAAATCCTTTAACACATCATTCATTAGTCTCATAAAAGTACTTGGGGCATTCATTAAGACAAATGGCATAACAAGCCACTCATATAACCCCTCATTCATCTTGAATGTTGTTTTCCACCCATCACCTTCTCTCATCTTGATCTAGTGATATCCACTCTTCAAATCTATTTTTGAAAAATAGTTAGCTCCACTCAAGCAATCCATCAAGTCGTCCATCCTTGGTAATGGAAACTTGTATCTGATGGTGATTTTATTTATGGCCCTCAAGTCCATACACATTCTCCATCCTCCATCCTTCTTCGTACTTAACACAGTTGGTACTGCACATGGACTCAAGCTTTCTCTGACCAATCCCTTGTCTAACAGATCTTGAACCTATCTCTTCACCTCCTCATTCTCTTGAGGCGTCAGTCAGTATGCTGCTTTGCTTGACAGGATTTCTCCTGGTATCAATTCAATGTGATGACTGATGCTCCTGATAGGTGGCAATGAGTTTGGCAACTCATCCACTACAATATTAGCAAAGTTCTCTAGTAGCTCCTGAACTTCCCCAGGTAAATCTTCCAATGAAGTACTGGTAAGGATAACCCTCGGTTTCCTCACTACAACAAAATACATCTCCTGTTCCTTCCTTACTTCATTCAAGAGTTCCTTCCCACTCATGAGAAGTATGATCATGTTGGCTTCCTCTTTCACCTTCTTTTCCTCAATTAGCAACAACATGTGTGTCCTATCGTTTTTTTCTAAGGTGTATGTATTTTTTCTCCCATCATGAATAACATTTCTATCATATTTCCAGGGTCTTCCCAACAAAACATGACAGACATCCATATGAATCACATCACATAGGATCTCATCTCTATATCCTTCTATTTTAAAATTAACCAGACATTGTTGAGTAATTGTTACCTGATGACCTTTCTACAACCATGAGACTTTGTACGGTGTTGGATGTGTATTCGTCTCCATATATAGCTTCTCCACCATCACAATGGATACTAAGTTGTCATTTCTCCCTTTATCAATTATCACCTTGCAAACTCTGTCCTTCATTTTGAAAGTTGTCCTGAACAAATTGTTCCTTTGCATGGTCTTTTCAGTCTCTACCTCTTGCTTCAAAAGAACCTTCTTCATCATCAAGGATCTTCGATCCTTTGTACCTTCTGTCTCAGCATCTCACTTATGTTCTTCTGAGATGCTAGCTTCACCTCCTTTCTTTCTCTCAGGACAATCCCAAGACATATGTCATGTCTTTCCACAGGCATAACATCTTACTTCTCCTCCTCTGCCTCTTCCTCTACCTCTGGGAAAAGAACTTCTACCACCACTATGTCTTCCTCGAGAACTTCCTCCTTTCTCAGAGTGACTATGTGGATTCTCCTCCTCGTCTCTAGGCTTCTGTACTTTATCCTTGGAAACTTCCTTGCCTATGTTTGAGGTCCGACCCCTATTCTGTTGACTCTACTTTCTAGCCAATTTCTCTTCTACTTTCAGTGCCATATGGTACACGTATTCAATCGTTCTTACTGTCGTCATATTGATTTCATCTTGAATCTCGTATCTTAGACCATTAATGTATCTTGAAACTTTCTCTTCGTCTCTTTCCCTCTGTCCATCTCTAATGTTCAGCTTATAGAACTCTTCTATGTACTCCTTCAAAGTCAATCCTCTTTGTCTCAGGTTCTGCATCCTCCTGAACAGATTTATCTCATAATCCTTGGGCATGAATTTCTCCTTAAGCTTGGCTACCATTCAATCCCAAATATTGATCTTTTTCTTGCCTTTGCTCCTTCTGTTGGCCTGCAGTTCATCCCACCATAGTGTTGCATGTCCCTTTAATCTAGTGACAGCATGCCTTACCTTTATCTCCTCTTCGAAATCCTCATAGTCGAAATACTTGTCCATTGCTTGAATCTAGTCAAGCAATGCTTTTGTATATAAATTTCCTTCATACATGTGGATGTCAATATTTGCTCTAGAACCCAACTTGACAACCGCTCTCAACAAGCGTTCTTCCGCAGCATCCTCAGCTACAGCTTCTGCTTCAACTTCTACATTTTCAATTTCTGCCTCGCTGACATCTCCAGCATCAGGTGCTCTACTTTGTTATATTTCCATGGAATCCATCCTCGTACATAATTCTCTCATCTCTCTTTCCATAGCTCTATTGGGTACAGGTGGATCAACACATCTTCTAGGCGACATTGTGCTGATGTTTATCCTTCTCCCTACAGAAATCAATTATGTAATGTTCTCTGATACCACTACTGGCGCAAACCCCCTTCCCTCCAAATGGATTCTTGACCTCCTATTCTTGGATCATTTGAATATCTGAGTCAGAGCGAATCCTTGGGTCCCTGCGACACCTGAAACTATTCTACCCACACATAGAGGCTCTTTCGCAAGCGACCATGACTGTGACCATGAGTCTACCTCCTTCATGGTTTCGAACTTCGGGGATATCCTGAATCCTTTATTCACTCCTTCCCGAAGTGCTCAACTATGATTCTTCGAAATCACACCCACGTCTCCTCGGATCCATCGGGTCCATAATGGTTCAGACTTCGCGACCCCGAGAAACTCGAGGCCTTTAACTTACGATCTCCACTCTCTCAATTCATGAACTATTGGATCCTGTCACCACATACTCTCCTGTGATCAACGGTCATGATTGAATCACAGCTTCACCAGATCTAATGGTCTGGAATCGTTCTTCTTCTTCTGAGAACAAACCTTGTTCACTGATGTTCAGTGAAGACTCCAGGGACTTCTCCCCTTGGAGATTTTTGTCACTCTTCCTCCTGAGATTTCCTTCTCCGATTTGTTTCTTTGAACAATCTCTTCGACACTTAGTCGGGAATTTGAACTTCCCACACCTTGCAACAGATCTCTCTCAGCACTTAAACTTTTGTGGATGACTTCACACTCCTTGCAACCATTCTCCAACAACTTTAATTACTTGTGATTGAATCACGCTATCCTCTTTGAGATTTCGAGTCTGAAAACTATGTCACGCACTCCTTGTAGATGTTGATGCACTCTTTGCATACGTATACATTTCACTATCTCTTCTGAGCTTTCAAGTTGAAATAGACTCAATCATGCACTCCTTGTGGACACTATACATGCCTCGCACTCACTCAACAAAGAGAAACCATTGAAACTTATCTAATCCTCACAATGACTCATACATTCAACAAAGCAAATGCATACATGGATTTTAAGAATAGAAACAATAGAGAATTGAAAAATAATAGAAGTTCTACCATTCATATTTCAGATAGACACATACCAATACACACATTTGGGACAATATTCTCTGTTATATTCATCCCACTAAACTTACATACATTATCACTATAATAGCTATCAACCACAATTGGAAACTACTAACAACCATCAACCCCTACTGGCAATATTACAAATCTTCATACCAAGAGGCACTCTTCGAGCATTCCCTCCAACTACTTTACGCTACCTTGAATGGAATTAAATGCTATCAACCACTTAATGCCTATTACAATAAATATTGCGTCAGATAGATAAGAGTGCAACCTCCAAATTTGTACTATGATTTGATCTATGAAACAAAATACATTCCCCCATAAACTTCAGTGATGCCTCGGCCTCCAAACATTTAAAGACATTTATAACTTAAAGTGCTTATGTCAGATATCACATTAATATATTGATCAGTTTGAAATTCAAAATTATTTCCAAATGTGTGCTAGTGTGCCCAGTTTTCTTCCACGCTTGTGCTTTGCTGGTGATGCTCCTGCATCAAATTATGAGGCGCCTTCCTACACCTCAAACAATTTCTTGAAGTTTGGTAGCTTCAACACTAAGGAAAAGACAATTATGTGCTTCAACTCTTCAAATGGAGACCTTTTCTTTCCTTCCAATTCCAAGATCTCTCCTTCAATAAATATGTTAGTGGTGCAACGATATTGGAGTAGCCTTCCACAAATCTACGATAGTAGTAGGCCAATCCAAGGAATATCCTCACATCATACATGGTGCGAGACTCTTCCCAATTTATAATTGCAACAATCTTCGTGGGGTCCATGTGAATGCTCCCATGTCTAATCCAATGGCATGGGAAGGGTATTTCAGTCTACCCAAAAACACACTTGGACTTCTGCAAGAAAAAATAATTCTTTTGCAATGACTTAAATACTACCTTAAATTTATTTTTCTCTTCCATACTCTCATTGAGCACCACAATATCGTCTCAGTACACCACCGCAAACTTATCCAAAAGGGGCCTAAGAACACCATTCACCAAAGTGAAAAAGCTACCTAGTGCATTGCATAGACTAAATGACTTCAATAGGAATTCATAAATTATGTATTATGTCACCATCATTGTATTGTGTTCACCCCCCTCCATGATTTGAACATGATAATAACCATGCCTCAATTCCAACTTGGAGAAAACCATGGTTTTGACTAGTTTTTCAAAACAATCCACAACTAGTGGAAAAGGATATGTGTTCTTCATAGTTTTCTTTCTCAATGCCCTGTAGTAAAGAAAATTCCTCAGTTATGTCATGTCCTTATTCTTTTGAAAGAGCACTGAGGCACCATATGGGGACCTAGAAGGTTGAATTAATCTTGCATCAAATAACTCTATTAATTGTATATTCAATTTTTTCAACTCAATCCCAGAAAATCGATAGGAATATCTAGTTGGTGGTCGTAGGCCCAAGTCTAGCTCAATTCGGTGGTCAATGATGTGCCTTGGTGGGAGCACTTAGGAAACTCATCCGACATCTTGTCGGAAAATGTATCTGATATTTTGGTGAGTTCTGGTGGAATAGGAGTCCCCACTCCATCTTATTCCTCAATCTCCCCAATGACTGTTGCATAAACTTGTGATCCATAGCATCATACTTCCCTCTTTATTCTCAATGAAGAGACAATATGCACTCCACCCTTAGTCTTGTGCGTTATTGTGCGCACAACCCACATATTTCATTTACTCACTATAACCATCTTGTCCAACCATGAACTAGAACAACTCTATTCCTTCTAAGGAATTATTTTCCCAATATGTCTTCAAAGTCATCCATTGGAAAAACCGTAAATCTTGCACACCCTTTCCAATCATATAATTGTACATGGATAAATGAGGAAACTCCCATCAACATTGTTTCCTTAGAATTCATTGTTTTTATTTATGACTTACTCGTCATGATCTTAATCCCAAGATCCTTATCCAACTCGATCCAAAGAAAATTGTGCAAAGAACTTGTGTGAACAAGTTCTTGAACTGACCTATCATTGATGATCATATCCATGAAACATAATTGATGTGTGTTCTTTCCTTGTCCATACAAATCATCGATCCTTCTCAAAGAACCTTTCCATGCCTCATGTGCCATGTCAAATGAACAAAAACAACCTTCATAACTCAACATACCCTTTTGTTTACAACTTCCTCTAGACTTCGTGTGCTTATGTTCGACTCTTCTCATCTCTAAGGAAGCACACTTAAAATTCATATTAGGTTGTGGTTGAGTGCTTAATCCATCCACCCTTGGACTTTCCAGAACCTATTTTGGTATGTCATTGTTATCCATTCGTAGCTTCTCTCTTCACAAACCTGTGAAAAACAAACAACTTCCATGTGATCTTACTCTTGCCAAGTCCAGCCTCTCTTGACTCTTGCTTGTCATGGTGGAGGTCTCTCGGTAGACCAAGCCCTTTGCATGGTTGACCAACTCTATCTTCACCATCTTCTATGATACCAACTATCATGCCACTGAAGAGTTTTGTTGGATTGCGCACATCCAACATCCTTAACAGCATGTGACACCACAACTTTTCAACTCAGTGGCAAGGCCACTCTGGTCTACTTTATTTGAACTATGCCTAACACTTAGAATATTTATCATTTAGCATCCCATGATAACATTTATACTTAAAAAATGAAACAAGTCAAAAAAACACATCAATATGTTTATGTTAATAAGTTGGATGGCCAAACTGACCTAACACTCAAGTATATTACAATTGACAACAATTTGTCAAGCCTTTAGCTCGTGCCACAGCAAATAATATTTACAAGGAGCTTCCACTCATTGTTATGCAAAAATACACATATGTGAAACACATACGACATACCTTCATCGTGTCCACCTTGCGAACCTCTTTGTGCCATAGCCAGAACACTTAACGAAACCTTTTTCCCTCATGCTTCATACATGTGGTTCATGTTTCCTTCTTGCCTTAGATGCTTGACTCCCCTCTTGGTCGTCGAACTTATTTTCACCTCTTGACTTGTTATTCTCCTTGCCTTGTGGTCTCCACCTTGTTTCTTTATTTGCATTGATCCTTTCCAACTGTCACATCTCTAATCCCATGGGTGAGTCTCCCTACCATTTCACCAAGTCACGCCCACTAATCATCTGCTCGACTCTTAATGTGGGTGTGTGTCTCTCTTAATGTGTGGGTGTGTTCCTTTGCCAATTTTTTCATTGGTGGAATGTCCATGTCATGCCCACTACACTTTGACAAGTTGTGTGCTTTCTAACTTGTGACATAAGGCATCTTGGTCAAGCCCCCATATGTGCATTGCACGCCCAAGGCATTTGGGCTTGCCCTATATAAGAATTCCACTTGTCTATTGTGTAAATTGAGTGCCCCGCCCATATGGATGATCAATGATGTGGTTTTATTTATGTGCACAATGTGATGGTGCAAGTTTATCCTTGGCACCCGAGGTCTTACCATAGTGGCTTTGCATTCATTTTGGAATTTTGCAAAAAATACCAAATATTAATTTTTCTCTACTTGAAAGCCAACAAAAAAATGCATGCCTCCACATTAGAGAAGAGACTAAGTAAATCAATTGTTATCTTTTAATTTATTTTTTAATGGTTTAAAATTTTAAACCAAGCTTTAAAATACAAAAGAAAAATAGGCTTTAATTTAATTGTTTTTAAATCTTTTATAAAATTTACTACATGGTGTGTACCTATATTTTATCTCACACCATCTTGCAATGATTTTATAAGCTGCACAAGGAACAATGTTGCAATACATTACAAGTGTACCAAAGTGAATTTTTTGTTCACTCTTTGGTGCGTTAATAAATGTATAGTTGCACTATGTGTAGGGCACCTCGTAAGATTGCATGCATTGAACAATTCTAGCGTTGACTACACAAATTTCATTTCTCTTTGGTGCATGAAGGAATAGTAGGAGACATTAGTAGTAATGCTCCCATAAGTTTTGGCACCTTGCTCACCTTCGGTAACAATGTCAAGGGATGCCAATTTTATTTACCATTTTTAGTACACCATAGATATTTGTTTGATGAAAAATATTTAGTATGGAAAATATTGTGTGTTTACATAAACATAAGCATCGATAGTGAAATCGCACAATTGCAAATAATATTTATATAACTTACCAAACTAATCAGTGTGTGAACTTTTAAGTAAGAGAACCATGAATAATGCATTATTATAAATGTAGTGCATGGAATGTTTCAATGCACTGATAAGTAGTGCACCATTAATGGTGCATTTATTTAAAATGGCTGCACCGATGAGATTTACACATTTTTATGCAAAAACATGTAAGTTCAGTATTAGTAAATACTACAAATGGTAATTTAGTATACATTAATTATTTTATAGATATATGTACCTATTGAAAATTTTATGTGAATAAAATATTCCATAGTAGTAGTAGGTTGACCCATATGCCTTTATTGGCATGGGCCTATTTTGGGGAGAAAAGTCAATAGATCTTGTCATAGTGTTGGGTTGTAATCATGAAGAATGTAATGCGTGCAATGATGTTTTTAAAGAATGATGAATAAAAGAGAATAAGAGACAAATCTTTGTGGACGTAGTCCCCTAGGGGGGTGAACCACGGTAACCCTGTTGTGTTAATGTTTGTGAATGGTTATTTTACTTTTTATGTTATTTATCAATTAAAGAATGGATGTTTAGCTAATATTATTACATCATGCATGCATGGTTTCCTTGATGAATGAATAATAGATCTAGATGGATGAGTAATAAATATGAGGCATAAGAAGAAGACACACTTCATGTTCCCAATCCCTTCCCTAACTGTAGACATCTGAGTCTTGCAGTCCCCCATAAGCTATCTCGGGTGAGACTGTGATGTGCACTCTATGTGTCGTGTTTCCTTTTGTTTTACCAAGAAGGTCGATAGTTTGAGGGTTTTGTTGGAAACCTTTGAGATCATAACCTAGGTTAAATCAAGCATCCAACAAATTTCATACATAACTAAGAAGCCCAAGAGAAGGAGAGGGATATGTTCCCTTGTCCTATTACAACTCAGATTCATGTCCTTTTGAGGCATGCTAGCCTCATCAACTTTTAGGATGAGGATAACTCTCTTAAGGGAAACACATGATTTTTTTATTTAGTTGATCCATCATTAAGATCATGGAATGTAGGCCTTCAAGATTGGTATTGATCTATTTAACAACCCATAGAACAAGGATATTTATTTTGTCCCTAGACTATTTAGGATGCAGGAGGATTTTCCCCATTTCTTCTCTCTCTTGCTTGGAAATGCTAGTGAGAGTCAGTTGCATATGTGCAGAGATATGTTAGTGTGAACATTGCTTACCGTAGTGACTTCCAAGTTGTCAGTGGCTAGTTGTGTTTACCTTCTTTTAGAGTAGATAAGGTTAGGTTCTTGTCCCTTACAATCACATCACTAGAACACCATACCTCTGATGGGAAATGAAATAGTTTCCCTCTAATGAATTATGTAGATATTTTATTTCACAATCTTGGACACATCAAGTAGTCTACCATTCATTTACAATAGTTTTGTATTTCTCTAGATTGGTGTTGTAGCGTGTTGGAGGGGAGACATGTCTTCCCCTTTGCTTTAGAGCTACTTACTTTATTTTTTGAGAGGTTTTTGGTGGAACAATTTATATTCAATTACCTCCCTTATAGGTATATCACTAATGTGCATATCCAAGAAAATTACCAACGCAAGTTGGTGAGTTTAGAGGTTTTGGCTCTATTAACTAGTGAGTTAGGACGATCATGTCCTTTTTCTTGTACAATATCCATGTGTGGGAATGGACTAGTGAGGATTTCCAAAAAACCCATTTAGTTAAGATGAACCAATAGACATGAGGGGTAAAATTATTGTTATCTTTTGATTAATCTAGGTTCATAATTTTTTTGTCTTATTTAATGCACGTGTAATATATTCTAACATTTTGTTTAAATTTTCTAATCATTGTTGTTTACTGGTTTGCATATTTTGGATCATATGTTGGTGAGTGTCTTCCCCAGCATTATGCAGAAATGGTTGAGGTTGATGAGATATCTCAAGGACACGGGCTTGTCATGCCATGAAGACCATATTTCATATTTCATCAATAGGTGATAGATTAGTTATGTACATTGATGGCTTACTTCAGAGTGGTGCTAGTATGACATTAGGTGATCATACTAAATCTTGAGATTGCATATATATACTCGAGCCTTCCCCATGACATGTCATTATTTATGCATCATATTGTTTATGCCCTCAACCTACTCCATAGGTTGAGGGTTTTTCACTCTTCTCCATTCAATTTGTTTTCTAAGGATAGCACTCATCCACCTCCTCCTCATCCTTCACCTCTTACTCTTCCTTCACCTCTAGATTCTCCTCCCCTACTCCCTCCACGATCTCCTTCCCATCCTCCTCCTCCATGTATTCCATCCATTGCACCCCATGTTGTACCAACTCCACCACTTGATGCACCATCCATTGATCCACGATGTGCTCCACCGATTGCACTAAACACTAATCCTATAGTTGGTATGGTCTTATCGAGTGATATGGATGTTGCTAGACATATATATTAAACTGTAGTCGATTTCTTATCTATTAGAATTACTTATGCCTGTAGATTTGGTGGCAAAATTAGAAATAGTTAACATGTATATAGATTGTTGAGATTCTTATTATTTGACTTGAGATGCATAATTTACATATATTGATTTTGATATTATCATTCATGTATATTATTCATTTTCATATCATGATCTTGATGTCGTTTTATTTATAAAATTTATTGTGTGTATGTTAATAATTAACATTAAATTAATTATTTCTCTATTTTAAATTAAATTTGAGATGTTATGTAATGATTAACTCTAATTATACAAAAT
>JZKD02S1683948.1:629281-654496 GCA_000966675.3 Picea glauca
CTCTCTTAAATTATATATATCTTATATAATCTTACAAGATATATGAATAACATGTCTGACATATTTGAATGTGTTTAATGAGAGTAACAATGCGACTATAATTTAAATAAATTAAAAAAAAAATTTATCATAAAATGGTTTGAGTGATTATGAGAGAGGGTATGCACATTCTCCTCGTGTTCAACATCTTATGGAGCCTTGGAATTTGAGGGAAATGGAGATAATAGAATGGAGCCTTGGAATTTGAGGGAAAGGGAGATAATAGAATGGAGCCTTGGAATTTGAGGGAAAGGGAGATAATAGATTTTAGTATGTAAAAATCATCTTTACTCATACATTCATGTTGTAGTCTTGAAGAGTTAAGACATTGGAGTGTTATCTTAAGTTGAGGATACAATCGATTATTTTGTTAAGTTGTATATTAATTTGGTTGGAAATATAATTCTAATTTCAATTAGTGGTTTAAATCATTAAACGCACATGTGTGGTGGATTTTCATGATGAAAAAATGAATTTTATGCATTGTATGTATTTAAACAATCATAATTTAGGGACCTTGGGGGGGGGGGGACTATATACGAGATTTGAATTCCTTATCCTCTAAACATTAAAAATAAAAGGAGCTTTGAAATTTGTGAGATCCACTCATAGAAATGAAAACAACATTACTCTAAACCAAATATAGAATGTTAGACTCAAAGATTAAGAAGTGAGATTCCTTACGGCCAAAACATTGAATCTTTGACAAATATGGTAATTCCCTATCTAAAAAAATCTCTCTAATGTCACAGGGATTACAAGAGGATCTATAAGAATTGGGGTTTCATTGTACTCTTCATTGAAATATAAGATACAACAAATCATATCTTCATCAACAGTATACATGGGATAATTCACAGGGTTGTTTTGATCACTGACCACATAAGCAAACCTTATCTCTCAGTATAGCTCTCTGAGCTGTCCTCCAAAAACTCGTACAGTGGCATAGCTCATATCCATATGCATAGTGCCTCCCAATTTTTTGTTCCCATGTTCTAGACAACAACAAGCCATAATTGGCTAGTACATTAGCCACCACCACATCCATCATAATTCTCTTAACAAGTAGTTACCCTAGGGTGAAAACCATGTCTTTAATCAACCCATAACACTTCACTTTTCTAGAATCAAATGAATAGAGGTCATGATGTGGCCTATTTAATTCTAACCCCAAATATTCCTTGACTACTTTGGGCATAAGAATGTGTGATGCTCCAGAATTGATCATACAATTGTGAAATTTTTTCTCATGAATATTCAAGGTCACATGGAAAGGTGCCACAAATTCCTCTTTGTCATCAATATGAGGACCAAAAACTATGGTAGGGGCCTCATCTTGTACATTCAAATTATAAGGAGGATTTTCCAATCCCTTCCCTTGCATCATTTTCTCAATCCATTTATGGTATGAGGGGTTTTTAGCTAGCTCCACCAAAGGCACAAAAATCTTGATCTTGGACAATTCACATTCAATATTGAAAGGTGAAACTAATTCTTCAGGTTCTTTGGTTTATTTTTCCCTTTTAGTAGGCTCTAAAACTTTATCTTCCTTACGGATGTCTAGAACTTCTTTATCTTTATCTTTGGATAGCTTTGGACAAACTTTCTTAGCCTAAGGTTGATTGTATGCAACAATGGATTTTTGTCGAGGACTGAGATCATACTTCTTATGCATCTGAGCATGTAGTGTATCGACACAAATTTTGTACTGAACTGAGGATAAAGCTCCTTCATTTATTCTTTCCCTTATCATGAGTTGTGGATTAGGAGGTCTTCTGAACTGATTAGGGTTAGGATTCCTTATGCCTCCCTCTTGGGGATATTGTTTGTATTTCTATGTTCTATCTCAAATATGGAAATTTTGTTTGTCAGATTCCTGATTAGTCTATACATCTCATCCATATTTTCTTCTTGGGGTTCTCTATTTGGATCAGAAGTACCATAGTCTTCACTGACCCTTTTTGTAATGTCCCCAAGGCTGAGCCCCATTGTAAATCATGTTTATGAAATGAATTATAATTATGTTTTTTATAGGCTGGTGAGCCAATTTAATATAAGTTGGTGGGCTTATGTGATTATTAGGCTAGAGAGCCTAAGTGTTGAAGCCCAAGAGCCTGATTTTGTACATGTATCTATGCACGTTATTAATAAAAATATAAACATCGACATGTGCAGACCGACCACGATGAATGAGTGATGGGGGACTAAGCTTACATAGAGTGGGCAAGGGATTAGGGGCTAGAAGGTGGGAAGAGGGGCTAAGTGTTGAGCCTAAGGGATTAAGCCTTGGGAATAATCTTTTAATATTATTCCAAAAAGAATGTGAATAATATGATTTATCCTAAGTTCTTTTGGAAGGAAAAGTAACTTCCAAATGGATGGAATGCATGTAGTTGCATGGGTGACGAGTGTCAACCCAGGTGCATGCAAATAAAGCGTCTGAGATCAGCCATGTTGGGGGTTCCTCCACCATTCGACCCTCGACTGCCTAGACGTGAACTCATCGGACCTCTGGAAGAGCCCTAGACATCTTCTGAACCATACATCCCATCTGACCCCTGCAAGAGACCTCGTGCCATTCTTAAAACTGGGGGGCGAAGTCTGTGTGTTGATTTCGGGGATAGCCTATGTTGATTTCTGGAAAAGCTAATGCATCCTCTCTCTGAGAAGAAAGAGCCTGTGTGTGGAGTCTCTATCCCAAAGCCATAACCGTGAGACCATCCTGTCATTGCAGAGCCTATTTGGAAAGCCCATGTCTATTTTCCCCATTGGTTGTTGTGGTCACGTAGTGCTGGACTACGTGTGGCTTGTTCGCCAATTTGTACAACACTCTCTTCAGGTGAGAGAGGTGATTGAAGTTGGAAGAACAGGTTGCTTGGCCTATGAGCGACTCTCTCCAGGTGGGAGAGTGCGTAGAGGAAGGAGAGAACTCCTGGAAGGAACCCTGTAGCTTCCACAGAGCTCGAAGACTTCTGGTCTGGTCTGTTGCTGAAACCCAAGGCAAGGGAGGTTAGCAACCGAAGGACTATCTAGGTGATAGAGAAGGTATATACTCCTGGGGTGGAACAGGCATGTGGGGAAGGAGAGTCTGTGGCAATGAGTATGAGTGGTTCCTGGGAGAAAATTCCTTCCTTGTGACTGTGTGTTTTCCCTGTAACCTCAACCTAGCCTAGGATTCCTTGCCTTAGGGGTGGAGCTTAGTCCCATCTCGGGGGCGACCCACTGTTGAGCTTGACGAGCAGTGTGGTCTAAGGCTAGGAGGTTCTTGGAAGGCCTGCACCTGGTTGGTGTAATTACCACCGTTTCAAAGATAAGTACCAGATGATGTTTTAATTACTTTTTTGCATGTCTGTGTATGTATATTTATCATGTATTCTGTTGTGCATACAAATTAATGTTAAAGACATTGATTATTTATAATAGCAGTAATTCTTATGTTACTCTGAGTTTAAATGTGTTTCATTTGCTTAAATGCATGTCTTATATATAGAATTAAGTATGAGATTGTTTTCCATGTAGTAATGTTGGTCTGACGATAGGGTTGATGGTCGGGAACGTTACAGTTTGGTATCAGAGCCAAGGTTTTGACGCTAAGCCTAGATGGGGCAGTTGAGTGGTCTTTGGACCGAGGATTTGAAGAGAAATTGTGTCTGGAGAACCAATTTAAGACCTTTGAATGCTCTTGAGTGTCAAGGAGTTACTTGACCATGTTACCAAGCTCAGGAGGTGTAGCAGTGTTATGAAACCGCAGTCGGGGTGGCATCTGGCCACAGGGAGAGAGGACTCCACACAAAAAGTGTTGGAGCCTTAGGATCTTTTCGGGAGGAAAGGTGAAACCTCATGAACATCAGACCTGGAAAACGTGTGCAGGGTTTAAAAACCATTTGGAGTTGCACAGGAACGCAGAAATTGCGATACACAAAATTTTGAAACGATCTACACCATAGATCGTAAGTGACCGTCAGATCAAGTGGAAGAATAGACTGTAATTTTAGAATTTCGGCAAATGGAAGTTCGAGATGTGGGGATGCATGAACTCCTGATGCCGAAACCCCGAAACACCGAAAATATCTATGCCATAGATCGGAGAGAAGTATAACCGTTGGATTGCCTTGGAATGGACATGGACACATTGGTGTGCACCACGTGCCAGTGAGTCGAGAAGACAAGCGAGAATGGTGGGACCCGATGACATCACCAAAGGTGATGTGAACCTTCCTGAATGTGCCACATGCCATCGTGATTAAGGGCTACAGCTGTAGTGTGGGCCCGAAGAGTAAAGTAAATCAAAATTTCAGAATTCGGGAGTTGGAGTGACAAGGGGTTGAGAGTCTCATGGAACGAGACCCCAAAGCCAGAAGTTTTGAAAGTGAGTGTGAAAGCCTCATGGACCAAAACCCTGAAACCCAAAGTCCTGAAGTCTCAAAATTTGTAGATCCATCAGAGCTCAGAAAACTTTGTGAAGTCAAAACGTTTTCTCACTCATGTTGGTTTATGAATATTGTGATTTTGTTAAAGGATAAGGCCTGACAAACTCCAGTTGACTACACATTGTGTGTGCAGAGTTCAATGGGTGTCAAGATAGCCAAGTATACAAATGGAAGAGGTATATATTGCCTCCGAAACAGAGGACAAAAGGGTAGGAAGGGATGTCAACTTGGGAATCGAAGGATGAAACTCTAATGGGCATGAAAAAGAGATGGATAAGGAAGAACATATGATGAAACTCATTGAAAGATTGCAGAAAGATGCCCAGGCTCACCGAGATGATAGCCGAAAGCTCATGAGGGTCAGGGATCAACAGGGTGAATTCAACTTAAAGATGTTGAAGATCCTGGAACGAATAGAAAGGAAATTGGAGAAGGGGAGTGGCTCAAGTAAGACAGAGAGTCACAGAACCCCTAAGAGGAAAATAAGATAAAGAAGTGTCAGGACCCCTGAGAGGAGAAGAATATTGAGGAGTGGTAGCAAACATCATCTTTGCTCCCCAAAGCATTCCGGTAAGGAAGCACACAGTAGTTCAAGCCCATCTCCTACCAGAAATCATAGGAGATATGGGATGGATGAATTGAAAGGGGAGATGAATAGGATTAAGCCTCCTACATTTGATGGAGAACATAAGAAGGAGGAAGATGTCGAAACATGGTTGCTTGGCATGAGGAAATATTTCCAACTGCAAAATTATTCCCATCATACAGAAGGAAGAGTTGCGTTGTATCAATTGAAAGGAAAAGCATCCATGTGGTGGGATCAGTTTGTGCAGGTGTAGCACATTAGGGAGAAAGATATCACATGGAAGGAGTTAAAGAGGTATTTCGAGAAGAAATATCTGAACAAAAGATATTATGATAGAAAGATGAAGGATTTCTTCGAACTCAAGCTGGGCAGCATGACCATCGATGAATACGAACGAAGGTTTTTGGAACTACTGAAGTATGTTTTGTTCATCAAAGATGAGGCTGTCAAGATTCAGAGATATATAAGTGGACTGCCACCTTCCATTAGTGACAAAATCTAGTATGATGATCCCAAGACTATGGAAGAAACAATAAGAAGGGAAAAATTCTTGTTTGAGAAAGACCTACTTTTCGGAAGGCTTGGGATGATCAGATGAAGTTCAGGAAAGAGCAGAGGATGAAGGGAAACAAGCCTCCCTTTTTCAGAAACAACCCTCAGGGATAGCCATCCTTTAGGGAGCCTAGGAAGGATGAAGTGGATGAACAAATGCCCAGACTGCCACCTATGGAGTGTTGGGGCTGTAAAGGAAACCATAGGTATCGAGACTGCCCCCATAGAAAAGATAAAGTGAGAACCGTACACAATGTTCAGCAAGTTGAAACCATGGAAGACATGGGCAACAAGATGCCAAGGATCTACGCAGCCCTGGACGACAAGCAAGCAGAATTTCAATCGCACATGATTGAAGTGGAAGGTATGATTAACAACCGACCAATTATTATTTTAATTGATTCGAGGGATAGCCATAGTTATGTAGACCCTAGGGTGGTGAAAAGTTTTCATTTATCAAGAAGTAAACATGAAAAGTCTTGGTTAGTGCAGTTGGCTACAGGAACCAAGAGGAAGGTCACTGAGTTGATTAAGTCATGTTCTGTAGACATGAATGGATTGAGCACGAAGGCTGAATTGAATATTCTACCTTTAGGTTCTTACGACTGCTTAATTGGGATGGACTGGTTGGACCAACACCATGCCCTTCTAGACTGTCATAACAAGAGGTTTACATGCCTGGATGAGGAGGGAAATCGAAAAACAGTCCAAGGAATTCCCAGAGCTGTGGATGTTAGATAAATCTCAGCCATGCAGCTGAAGAAGTGTTACAGGAAAGGCTGTCAATTATTTGCAGCTCGTGTGGAGGAAGAATCCAGAGATAAAGTCTCAAATATTGGAGACCATGAGGTACTCACAGAGTTCAAGGACGTATTTCAGGAGGTATCTGGACTACCTCCGAAGAGAGACATCGATTTTTCTATAAATTTGATGCCTGGATCATCTCCAGTTTTGAAAGATCCTTATAGAATGAGTACGCCAGAGCTGAAAGAGTTGCAATTGCAGCTTGAAGAGCTTCTAAAGAAGGGGTACATTTTCCCCAACGTGTCACCTTGGGGTGCCCCAGTCCTATTCGTGAAGAAGAAGTATGGGATGTTGAGGCTGTGTATTGATTTCCGACAGTTGAACAAGGTAACTGTCAAGAACAAGTATCCTCTGTCGAGGATCGATGATCTTTTCGATCAGTTGAAGGGTGAAAAAATATTTTCGAAGATAGATCTCAAATCAAGATATCACGAGGTAAGAATAAAGGATGAGGACATCAACAAGACCACATTTAGAACAATGTACGATCATTACGAGTTCATAGTGGTGTCGTTTGGACTATCAAACACACCTATTGTTTTTATCTGCTTGATGAATGGTGTATTCAGGGACTATTTAGACAATTTTGTCATATTCTTCTTGGATGAAATCATGGTGTATTCCAAGTCAGAGGAAGAGCATGAACAACACCTGAGATTGGTGCTGCGAGTGTTGAGAGGACACCAACTATATGCCAAATTGAGCAAATGCTCATTTTACCAAAGGCAGATCCATTACTTGGGGCACATTATTTCAGAAGAAGGGATCATCGTGGATCCTTAGAAAGTTGAGGCCATCAAAGAATGGTCAACGCCAAGGAATGTGGAAAAAGTTAGATCCTTTATGGGTCTAGCGGGCTATTACAGAAGGTTTATCGCAGGGTTCTCAAAGATAGCTCACCCTATCACTTCCCTGCAAAGGAAGGAGAAAAAGTTTCAGTGGACTGAAGAGTGTGAGAAGAGTTTCTAGTGATTGAAGCAGTTGTTAACCAGCGCTCCAATCTTGAGGATTGCAGATCCAAATATGGATTTCGTGGTGTGGACAGATGCATGTAAGGAAGGGTTGGGAGGAGTTCTCAGCCAGAATGGATTTGTAATCTGTTATGAGTCTAGGAAGCTGAAACAGCATGAAAAGAATTATGCCACTCATGATTTGGAGTTGGCAGCAATCGTTCATGCTCTGAGGAAATGGAGACATTACTCATGGGAAGGACATTTGAATTAAGAACAGACCATAATGGTCTGAAATATTTGTTTGATCAGTTGACTTTAAACGCTAGACAAAGTAGGTGGCTGGAGTTTATGTGAGAATACAACTTTGATATCAAGAATATCAAGGGAAAGGAAAACAAGGTGGCTGATGCACTCAACAGAAAAGTGCATGAATTACATGCTACAACCATTAGCATGTACAAGACTGATATCAAGGGTAGAATTTTGGAAGCTGCAAATGCTGATTTGTAGTACAGAGACTTAGTAGCAAAGCTACAACAACGTGAGAGACCACGGAAAAAGGAAAGTTACACCTTGGAAGCTGATGGATTACTCCTGTATAAAGACAGAGTGTATACACCCAATGTCCAGGAATTGAAACTTGTGATTCTAAACGAAATGCATAACGTGACGTATGCTGGACACCCTGGATATCAGAAGACTGTGGCAGGAGTCAAAAGCCATTACTTTTGGCCGGGTATGAAGAGAGAGATCATTGAATACATCGCCACATGTATGGAGTGCCAGAAAGTTAAGGCTAAGCATAGGCACCCAGCAGGGTTGCTGCAGCCTTTGCCCATTCCTAAGTGGAAGTGGGAAGTGGTGACCATGGATTTTAATACAGGATTGCCTAAAACAAGCAAGCAGCATGATTCGATCATGGTTGTGGTGGACAAGCTTACAAAAGCTACCCATTTTATTCCACTGAAAACCACTCACAAGGCAGTAGATGTTACTGACATCTTCTTAAAAGAAGTGGCACGCTTGCACGGAATTCCTAAAATGATTGTGTCTGATAGGGACCCGAAATTCACCTCGAATTTCTAGAAAGGATTGTTCAAAGGATTCGGAACGAATCTGAATTTTAGTACAACATATCATCCCAAGTCTGATGGACAGACAGAGAGGGTGAAAAGAGTAATAGAAGACATGCTGAGAATGTATGTGATGGACAAACCATCAAGATGGGAAGACTACTTGCATTTGGTAGAATTCGCCTACAATAATGGGTATCGTGCATCATTGAAGATGAGCCCATTTGAAGCACTTTATGGAAGAAAGTGCAACACTCCAGTGAGCTGTGATAATCCAGCTGACAGAGAAGTAGTTGGGCCAGAGTTGCTCAAGGAGATGGAGGACCAAATGATAAAAATTAAACCGAATTTAAAAACTGCCCAGGACAGGCAGAAAAGTTATGCTGATAAGAACAAAACCCACCGAGAATTCAAAGTGGGTGATCATGCTTTCCTGAAAGTGAAAACTAACAGGAGTTCCCTAAAGCTGGGAAGTTGCGCCAAGTTTGTAGCAAGATTTTGTGGGTCGTTTGAAATCCTGGAAAGGATTGGGCCAGTTGCATATAAGCTTGCATTACCTGCATCTATGATTGTACATAATGTGTTTCTTGTTTCATTTCTTAAGAAATCTATACCTGATGTTAATCATGTTATTGACTGGAATGTGGTTCAGGTGGAACCAGAAGGTGTCCTGCAAGTGCATCCTATGTGCATATTGGACAGGAAAAACAAACAGCTCTGGAATCGAGCTATAGGGCTTGTAAAGGTCCAGTGGACCTGGTACGGTCCTAAGGACGCGACATGGGAGCATGAAGATGTTATGTGGGCAGAGTACTCACATCTTTTTGAAAATTTTGAAAAGCTTGCAGAGACAGTGTAAAGTTGCACTGAGGATAGTGCAGAAATAAGGAGAGGGGGATTGTAATGTCCCCAAGGTCGAGCCCCATTGTAAATCATGTTTACGAAATGAATTGTAATTATGTTTTTTATAGGCTAGTGAGCCAAGTTAATATAAGTTGGTGGGCTTATGTGATTATTAGGCCAGAGAGCCTAAGTGTTGAAGGCCAAGAGCCTGATTTTGTACATGTATCTATGCACATTATTACTAAAAATATAAACACCGCCGCGTGCAGACCGACCATGATGAATGAGTGATGGGGGACTAAGCTTCCACAGAGTGGGCAAGGGATTAGGGGCTGGAAGGTGGGAAGAGGGGCTAAGTGTTGAGCCTAAGGGCTTAAGCCTTGGGAATAATATTTTAATATTATTCCAAAAAGAATGTGAATAATATGCTTTATCCTAAGTTCTTTTGGAAGTACAAGTAACTTCCAAATGGATGGAACGCACACAGTTGCATGGGTGACAAGTGTCAACCCAGGCGCATGCAAATAAAGCATCTGAGATCAACCGTGTTGGGGGTTCCTCCACCATTCGACCCTCGATTGCTTGGGCGTGAACCCGTCCAACCTCTGGAAGAGCCCCAGGCATCTTCTGAATTGTACGTCCCATCTGACCCCTGCAAGAGACCTCGTGCCATTCTGAAAATCGGGGGGGAGAAGTCTGTGTGTTGATTTCGGGGATAGCCTGTGTTTATTTCTAGAAAAGCCAATGCATCCTCTGTCTAAGTAGATCGATCCTATGTGTGGATTCTCTGAACCAAATCCATAACCGTGAGACCATCCTGTCATTGTTGAGCCTGTTTGGAAAGACCATGTCTATTTTCCCCGTTGGTTGTTGTGGTCACACAGTGCTGGACTGTGTGTGGCTTGTTGGCCAGTTTGTACAACACTCTCTCCAGGTGAGAGAGGTGATTGAAGTTGGAATAACAGGTTGCTTTTCCTGTGAGCAACTTTCTCGAGGTGAGAGAGTGCGCAAAGGAAGGAGAGAACTCCTGGAAGGAACCCTGTAGCTGCCACAAAGCTCGGAGACTTCCGGTCCGGTCTGTTGCTGAAACCCAAGGCAAGGGAGGTTAGTAGTCGAAGGACTGTCTAGGTGGCAGAGAAGGTGTATACTCTTGGGGTGGAACAGGCATGTAGGGAAGGAGAGTCTGTGGTAGTGAGTATGAGTGGTTCCTGGGAGAAAATTCCTTCCTTGTGACTGTGTGTTTTCCGTGTAACCTCAGCCTAGCCTAGGATTCCTTGTCTTGGGGGTGGAGATTAGTCCCAACTCGGGGGTGACCCACTGCTGAGCTTGATGAGTAGTGTGGTCTAAGGCTAGGAGGTTCATGGAAGGCCTGTACCTGGTTGGTGGAATTACCACCGTTTCAAAGATAAGTACCAGATGATGTTTTAATTACTTTTCTGCATGTCTGTGTATTTATATTTATCATGTATTCTGTTGTGCATACAAATTAATGTTAAAGCCATTGATTATTTATAATAGCAGTAATTATTATGGTTACTCTGAGTTTAAATGTGTTTCATTTTCTTAAATGAATGTCGTATATATAGAATTATGTATGAGATTGTTTTTTGCATAGTAATGTTGGCCCAACCATAGGGTTGATGGTCGAGAATGTTACATTTTTTTTATGCCTGATATTGTTTTTGCTTCATCTTTCCTAATGAAATCATGTTTCCTTCTATGTTTATTGCATCCTCTTTCATTAGTAGCAGGATCATGGACCTTCTTTCTCTCAAAGTCATGGTAAAATCATCATCAAATTCCCCAACGTATGTGACTTTAGCTACTGGTTGTGATAGATTTATATCTGCAGGAATCTTGATATAGAGCTTATTAAACCTCCTGTTGAAATCATCGACATTTTCATTAGCTCTTTTCTTGAGTGAGATAAATTTATTCAAGTAGTATAGGTTATCCCTTTTCTCACCCCATTTTCTCATAAAGGTCATTTTTAGAGATGACCAACTATCAATTGAAGCAACATGCAGTTCTCTGAACCATTTTCTAACATGTCCCTCTAAAGTTTGTACAAATATCCTCATGAAGATATCGTCATTCTATACAATATAGTAATCTATAAAGTCTCGGAAAGAACTCATATTCTCTTCAGCTAAACGGGTTTTATCTCCATCAAATTTTGGTAGATATTTCATGTAATTCTTAGGAAGGTCATGGGTAATTTGGGGGAAATTCAATGGGGAAAATATGGAAGTGACCCAAGGAATTATATAGGGTGGGGGATGAGGTCAATTTCCCCGAGGTCTTCCTCCACCTAAACCGGCCATGAGATTTTTTTAAATGATGTTATGGGATTCAAAGGACAGAGGGGGGACATGAGTTTTCAAGAAGGGTCGATGGGAAGAACTGACTTCTTGGATAAATTCTAAAGGAGAATTTTGAAGCTCTATCGAAGGTTATGGTGTAGATTTTAAAGAAGAAAGTGAATCTTTAGATATATCAGTCAGGTTTACGGATTCAACACTTTGATGAACAATGGAAGGAAATATTTCTAAATAGGGGTTACCTATAAAAGAAGAGATATGACATTCTCTGATATTTATCTAGGTGAAAATATTTTATAGATATGAATATATAAAAACATTATTTGAATGAGGGTGGCCTCTAGTGTGTCTTTTGGGAGAGGTGGAATTGTCCTTCTGTGGATTCATCGGGTGAAAAATTAACAGCAAAGTGCCTGAGGCATGTTCACCATCAAGTCTCATAGATTACAATGTCACATCCCTAGGGAATATTTCTTCAATTTACGTCCCCGACAATGACACCAATTCATATGTTATCCCTCAAGATGTTCCAAGTTGTTTTTGGAACAATTTCGAGGCACCCCAGAGGCCAAGACTCAGGGTGACTATTAAGGCTATATTTGTAGTAAGGTAATTATGCAATATTTGGGAAATGTTTCCCTCTCTCTCCTTGTTTTTTGAAACTATAGAACCTCAAATAGTCTCATCTTGGATGAAAAATGCTCTCAACTATTAGAGGCATATGTCTATGAGTATTTCAGACAATAAAGATTAAAAAGGAGATAAAATGGTGGATTAAGGGAAAAAACAAATTAAACATACAGGGAACTTCTTAGAATGAGTCGTGTAGTCTATGTGAAATGAATAGTGTGTTGAGCAATTAAGGGTTCAAAAACTCTAACAAGTGTAAATATATTAATAAACATATGCTTCAAATAGTTAACACCTTCATACACTCAAATAAATGGAGGTACACTCTGAATATCATTTAAATGCACAAAGAAATGGCAAGAAATGGTCATACATTCAGAGAAAATCACTTCTATATCATAACTAGACATGATACAGTAAAATTGAATATGAGGAATGGTCTATTGTCTGATCTTTTATAAATCGAATCTAATACAAGAAAAACAAAAATGGGAGGAGATTCTTTACAAGAACACATATACGACAAAATGACGAATTAAAGACTGAAACTTAAACGTAGGGATTGAATCTCTCGTTTCCTTCTTCATTTATCAACTAATCGTGCTCAAGAAACTCTTTAACTCCCTAAAGTGTCAACCTTGGCAATGGGTGTTTGCATTCTCTTTTATTCCTCTTGCTCATGCCCTAAACTACTTCTTGAAACTTATTCCCACTTCTTAATTCTTGTATGGTTTCTCCTCTGGTCAAAATTAATTACTTTTACCTACTATAATATGTTATGATGAGATCATGGAACAACTAGGAATTTGCATGCCAAGATGTTGATCATGCCCTATCCCGAGAAAATTCCCTATAATAATTTCCCTTCTTGTAACAAACTTGAAAATATAACTGTAGAGATTGTGCGACTCATTATTTGTTAGATCTATCTCGACAAGTGATCTTGAACATTTATATGTGTGGTTATAGATGATCCCACATACATAGGCTCATTAAAACATTTTTTTTGTTGTTTTGAATCTCACATTAACTCTACATAAAATGTAAATCTTAGCCATCGTCAAATCAATATCAGCAAGTAATCTCAGTCATTGATCAAGGTCTCACCCATTGGACTAAATCAAGGATTGTAAAGGAAAAAAAACAGCAGTTGTCGGATCAACATGATCAAATCTAGACCGTTGATCGAAGTTGCAATAAGATGAGATCTAGGTTGTTGATTAGGGTGTTGGAGATGGACTGGGAGCCGTTGATGTAGCTTGGCCATGTGAAAAAAATTGTCTAGGTCAAATATATCGTGTTGACATCACCCTGGACATGTGGTGCCTTCTCACTGGTCTATGTTGGCACTAATGTGGCAGACATATGTGACACATGTCACCTTCTTTTGATATTTTTTCCTATGTATATGGTGGGTTCCACCTATCCACACTGTATCTTATGATTGGCTATGACAGGGCTCTGCTGGTAGGCTGATGTGACACCTGATCAACATGATTTGATACCTGGGAGAATATTTGGGTTGTTGATTTTCGCCACTTTGAAAAAGGTTCGAGAGCATATCTAGACTGACCATCGAAGATGCACATCGAAGTGGTTGGGGACTGGAACTCAAACATGACTCTGACGAGGGGAATTTGAGATTAAATCTCAACCATTGATATGGAGTTGGATAGGGAGGTCTGATGATGGGAGAGAGCCATCGATCTAGCTCGACCAAGAATGTCAAAAATGGCTCAGGCAAAGATGGTCAAGCTAATGTCACCGTAGACACATGGCGTCTTGCTATTGGTCCTCATTGGCACTGATGTGACAGGTAAACATGACACATGTCACCTAGATTTGTTATTCTTTTGGGAACCTTGGGTGCGTTCCACCTATCCACATGACAGATTCTGATTGGTCTGACAGGGGCCCTACTGACAGTGACTTCATTCATACTTCGTTGGGGACATGAGTCAATTCATCATTACTTTTCATGGGAGAGAAACCCTGATGGATCCTGGATCGTTAATCTCTCTCTTCTTCATCAAGTCTAGACCATCCTTCGAAGGTGTTCCCATCAGAGCTATCCAGAGCCAAGACCCATGAGGAAATTCAACGATTGTCGATCTGGAGCTATAGATAATATTAGATATAGACCATCAATCAAAGAAACAACATATAAAATGAGAGGTGTTGATCTAACCATGGTCGAAATAAAAAATTAACTAAGGCATGAGCATCATCATGTTGACGTCGACTTAGACAAGTGGCGACTTTCTATTGGTCAACAATGACACTGACATGGCATGTTGACCTGACACATGTCACCTAGGTTTAGGATATTTACCTATGTATGTGGCAAGTTCCACATGGCCACGTGCTTGTTGAAATATTGTAACTGCAAAGAATATTCTATTTATTTATTGAGTCATTATTAATTAGATCAATCCCTTTTTATGGATTTATCATGTCGGGAAATGTAATTGACCAAATCCCCTTTTGTGGATTGGTAAAACTCTAAATATAATATGCAAATTGAGAAGTCAGCTTTGAGGCTAATTAAAGTGGTTTTAACCACTAAGAAGACAAGTCGGCCCTACCCAGTGAAGATACACCTTTCCAACACCTGCCAGTTTGTATGAATAAAGGAATCCAATGCCTTATTTGATCACTCACTCATCTTCTCACTCAGTGTGCAAGTTTGGTAGCTACTGTTGGGATAATAAGGAAGAGAGAGGCACATTGATCGGTGGAGGATATTCTCTAGTGTTTGGTTTATTATTTTAGCATTGTATTGGCTATCTATATTAAGGAATTTTTTGTTGGGTTTTCTCCCCCATGAGGGTTTCCCAGGATAAATTTTGTGTATCTTCTAATTGTGTTTCTCTCAGTGATCCTATCTATGTTATGGTTATCTAGTAAATTTAAAATAAACCTAATAATAGCTTAAACATTAACATGGTATCAAAGATAAACTAAAGAGAGCATATTTCACTGGATAAAGAAAAAACACCATTGTTTTCATACAAGAAAATTAGGGCTTTTATTGAAGAGGAATTTCAGCCTAAAAATCATCTAGAAAAGTGTGTCTTAGCCTAGGGAACTCTTTGGAACCTTCAACACACTTTTTCAGTGGATAAAACTCTCAGAAAGTGAAACCCTAGTTTTTATTGGTACCAAAAAAACAAGAAACCAGAGCCAGTACCAGAAGTATGAGTCCAAAATTCCACTGGTCAAGTTTGAAGGGGTAAAATTTGGATTTTCATAAATCTGACTGCACCAACTTGCTCACCTCAGCTTAGTGCATCTAGCCCCTGGATCCGAATTTAAAAATTTGAAGTTTAAAAAATAGGGTTTCCTCATAAAACCCTAAGTTGCAGTTGCAATTTCAAAATCAGTTGCAGTATCAATTGTAGTTGCAGTATCAGTTGAAGTATCAACGACAATACCAGTTGCAGTCACCCTTGAAGTTTTTAAGAGTTGGTAATTATTACTATTGCTACCAAATGGTTCCACTACCTGCAAATACTATCAGAGGTATGTATTCACATATGTTTAATTTTTTTAATCTTTAAAGGGTATTTGCAGGAGAAGGGATTTCTTACCATAGATCCAGAAGGATATCAAGATCCAACACATTCATAGGAAAAATGCAACCCAGGTTTGATTATTCTGATATGCATCTATTTGATATGACATTATTTTGATATAGGTTGCATGTTGAAGCTATGACCATCATACTAACCTTTGGTCAAAATTATAGTCAAGGTATTAGATGGATTAAAGTTTAGATCATAGATTTTATTCTCTAACCCAACTTTCTGTCAAGATAGCATATTTTCTTAGTACAGAAGAGAAGTTGAAGAAAACACTTGTCATCTTGAGTGAAGGAGAATTGGAAGAAAAGAAACACACTCATTCTTGAGGATAAGACTCTACGTTCTAGGTTTGATTAATTAAGTTGATAAGATTCAAAGTTGCACATGACAAAGTTGATAACTACCCCATTACAAGTAAACACTATCATTGAGGTAGCAGTCTTTGAAAAGTATTATACTTGGTAGCATGTGAGCATATCAAGATAAATGCTTAATGTAATCATTTACTAGATACAACTAACATCTCCTCTAGGAGAAACTTGTTTTGTTGATTCCAGGTTAACTTGGATGAATTTTTTATCACAACACTAGAAGAGTGTTGATCTCCTTTTGTATTATATTTCTTACTTTTGATCCTTGTTTCAGACATGTCACAAGTGAAAGCTCTAAAGGAGCTACTATGACGATTGTTTGTGCTATTGTTTTATTTACTATTATCAAAAGAGTATTATTCTTGCTTGTTTTTTTGTTGACCTTGTTTCAGGTCACAAGTGATAACCCTGAGGAAGTTATAGTGAAGGTTGCAAGAAGAAAACAAATTATATGAGACATGAAGCAAACTATGTACATAACCATATACATTCATGTACCAAAAAAGATGAAGAAGAATCTATCTTTTGAAATCTAGAGTATATCATATGGATATTTATTGTAAGGAGTAGAAGGCTCCAAAGATGTCCGAACATTAGAACAAGAACTCATGGTAGACTTGTTCAAAGGATAATGAAGCCACCTTGACAGGAAGCAGAACTCGTTTGAAGTTTGACTCAACTTTTCATATTGAGAATTGGTATTCAACACCAAGTATACCCTGTAACAGATGATGAAGTCCTTGTATACTCACAATAAATCGAGAGTAATCATGATCTTAGAAAGGATCAGATGAAGAGACAAATTCCAGGATTGGGAGACAAATGCCATGAGAAGACTAGATCATAGCTTCAAAAACTTCTAGGAGATATGAAATCTCCTGGGAAGATTCCACCTTGTTTCATTGACAAAGAAGGAAGTCAGTCAAAAAGACTAGGATATGGATTCTTCCATGAGACTAGAAGAGAAGTCAGTATTGACTTCCAAGGTTGATATAAACTAATCAAGCATGTTGCAGATGTACGAAGCCTGATGTGTGTCCAGAGGATTCTCCCAGCAAGAGGGAGAATACTATGACGAGACACTTACTCTAGTAATTGAAGAAATGGTTCCATTATTCATGAAGACAACCAGAACAACCATGATTCATATATAGTATGAGATGCAGGGGGAGCAATCCCCATATTTAAAATTGAGTGACAGTTGGTGCATTACATTATTTGGGTCATGGAGACATGACTAAGATAAAAGATAGAGTTATATCCATGAAAGAAGAAGATCTACCTTCAGTATCAGTTATTGAGCCACTCTTAGTTTCAGATGAAGTTGTTGTCGTGACAGAATAAGAGGAGTTACTCACAAATTTCAGCAACCACAGTGAGGATGAAGCAGTCATTCTCAGACTCAAAGCAGATGCAGGTGCAAAGTCCCAGTTCTAGAAGGAACAGTTGCAGAAAGAGGGCAGGACATACTCTCAGGCAGTGAGACAAATAGTTCTTTGTAGAGAGAACATAGAGATAGCACATGATTGTGCATATTGAGTTGCATTTGAGAAAGTGTACCAGATTGGTACGATGTAATGATAAAATTTGATTTGAAGATTGAAGATAGAAAGAATGATGTATGTCGGTTGAAGGAATCTTTGTACGTGTTGAAGCAAGATCCTAGAGCTTGGTATGGAAAAATTGGCAATTTCCTAACGAACTTGGGCTTTACCAAGAGTAAAGTTGATTCTAACCTTTATCTCAAGGTTATGAATGATGATCCAGTGATGTTACTACTATATGTAGATCATGTATTCTTGAAAAGATGAAGAAAATTTCATCACATATTGGAGAAGAAGTTCGCTACAAAATTTGATAAAAGACCTAATTCTTTATCTCTTAGGTATTGAAATTTGGCAGAGCCCAGAGATTATATTCCTTAACCAAGGGAAGTATGCAGTTGAAATACTGAAGAGATTTGATATGTTGGAGTTAAAATACATGAATACACCCATGGAAACAAAGTTGAAGCTCCTGGTTGACACTTCGTCAGAATTGATTGATGTTATGCTATACAGATAGATCATTGGATCGTTGATGTATCTGATGATCACCAGGCCAGATATATGTTTTCCTGTGAACAACTTGAGTCAATTTCTGGTAGAGCCCAGATGTTTTCACTTGGTTGTTGCAAAACATGTGAGGAGGTACCTTAAGGGTACATTAGATTGTAGTCTCAACTATAGTGGAGATCATGACTTCATACTGAGTGGTTATACCGATTCAGATTGGGCTAGAAGTGTCTCTGACAGAAAGATCGCTTCGGGATGTTGTTTCAGTCTGGGGTCAGCCATGATCTCATGGAAGAGTAGGAAGAAATCAAGCATTTCTCTCAACACGGAAAAAGTAGAATACATTGTTGCATGTTCTGCAAGTTGTGAAGCCATATGGATTCGGATGTTGTTGATAGATCTATTTGATCTGGAGATGGAAGCCACCGTGATTCTATGTGATAGCCATAGTTGTATAAAAATGATGTTTTCCTGATGATTCAAAGCATATAGATATCTGGTATCACTTCATTCATGATATGATACAGAGAGGAGCTATAAATCTCCAATATGTTCACACATATGAACAGGTTGTAGATGTGTTGACCAAGCCTCTATCTCCTGTAAAGTTTGAGCACTTTCAAGATAAGCTTGGTATAGTCTAAAAGGACCTCCCTCAAAAGGGGGAGTGGTGATGATGATACTATGGTATCCTGACGAATAGTGAGTAACTCAATTAGGATTTTATATCCTAGGGGACTGATCATCCCTAGATAGATCTCAAAGTTCTGAAAGGAAGGGTTGTCGGAGTACTTGTGCATGTATATTCTATATTTGTTCAGTAGTGGTAGCTCCATTAGGATTTTATATCCTAGGGAATCTTTTGATTCTTGCACAGATCCTTTGGATTTGTTAGAGTACCACAAGATGTTGTGATGCCAGCCTTGTGCTGAAGATTTCCAGCTTCTTGTTGATGTTGTTGATGTCAGCCTCATGCTAAAGATTTCCAGCTTCGTGCTGATGTTTTTGATGCCAACCTCGTGCTGAAGATTTCCATCTTTGTGTTGATGTTATTGATGCCAGCCTTGCGATGAATATTTCCAGGTTTGTGCTGATGTTGTTGATGTCAACCTCATGCTGAAGATTTCCATCTTCGTGTTGATTTTATTGTGAGGACAACCTCGTGCTAAATATGTCTAGCTTCGTGTTGATGTTGTTGAGATGTCAGCTTTGAAGATTTCCATCCTAGTGTTGATGTTGATGATGCTCCATCCTTCATGTTGTGATATTGTTGTTGTTGATGTTGTATTAGCCTTGTGTTGTTGCTCAAGATGGCGGTGTTACTTTAGCCTCATGCTAAAGATGTTGATGATATTATTTTAGCCTCATGCTAAGGAAGATGATGATGTTACTTTTGCCTCATGCTAAATCTATCTATGATATTGCTTTAGCCTAATGCTAAAGAAGATGATGATGTTACTTTAGCCTCATGTTAATGAGGATGATGAAGCTACTCCATATCCATGCTATGAACGATGATGGTGAGAAAAAATTCCAATGATTTATAGATATGCCAATCAGTGTTCCAGATGTTGTTGTTGTTGCTTCCCTCTCTCTCTTCTGATGATGTTGTAGAATACCCTTCTTGTTAAGGGGGAGTGTTGAAATATTGTAACTGTAAAGAATATTCTATTTATTTATCAAGTCATTATTAATTAGATCAATCCCCTTTTGTGGATTGATCATGTCAGGCATTGTAATTGACTAAATCCCCTTTTGTGGATTGGTCAAACCCTAAATATAATATGAAAATTGAGAAGTCTCCCCCCAAGCTAATTAAAGTGGTTTTAACCACTAAGAAGACATGTCGGCCCTGCCCAACGAAGAGACACCTTTCCAACACCTTCCAATTTGTATAAATAAAGGAAGCCAGTGCCTCATTTGATCACTCACTCATTATTTCACTCAGTGCCCAAGTTTGGTAGCTGCAGTTGGGAGAAGAAGGAAGAGATAGGCGCATTTCTCAGTGGAGGATATTCTCTAGTGTTTGGTTTATTTTTTGGCATTATATTGGCTATCTATATTAAGGAAGTTTTTGTTGGTTTTTCTCCCCCATGAGGTTTTCCCAAGATAAATGTTGTGTATCTTGTGATTTTGTTTCTCTTAGTGATCCTATCTATGTTATTGTTATCTAGTAAATTGAAAAGAAACCTAATAATAGCTTAAACCTTAATAGTGACAACCTATGATTGGATCTAACAATGCTCTGATGGCGAGCCACATGTAATGATGAATCAACACCCTAGGGGCATATATAAAATATGAACCATCGATCTCTCTATGCATGATTGATGATGTGATGAGATATGGGCCATTAATCAATCCCCCTTGAAAAGAGGTCCGATAGAAAATATAGATCGTCCATCAAGGGTGCACCCTTGGAGTGATTGAACCTTGGATCCATATGCCACTATGATGAAAGGACTCCAGAAAGCATTGATTTAGGGTTTCCAAAGGCAGTTTGATGACATATTAGAGTCGTCAATCTCTCGAGGTCCAAAAAATGTTGGCGCCTGACATTTAGGCCATGGTCTTGTGATAAGCCCCCCTGGTTTATTTGTTCTTATGCTTTTTTAGGGCACGATAAGCCCCTTTTCACCCTGAATAATCACTCGAGAGCTTGAACCTTGCCTTAGATGCGAAAATACATGTATTTTCATGTTATTTCTTCTTTCTTCCTTAGGAAAATTTGGAATTTTTATTTTAGAGGCAATTGAAACTCACCCTTCTGCCACTAACTAGTTTGATCTTGAACTGTCCATTTCATCAAACCTTCATTTAATGGAGAGAACAAATATAGTACTTTTTATCCCCATTTTGTGGGATAACTAAGGATATTATGTCTTGATGCCCTCAGGTTGCAGATATGGAGTGCCGAGAGACTACATGACTAACAATATCTTTTTGCACAGATGGAGACCCTTCTCACCACCACAAAGGTCATAGATTTCCAGATGGCATCCACCACACCAGATGGCTTCCGAGAGGCACTAGGCCTTGCTCCATGAGGTACAAGTCAGGTATTATGGAAAGTGGAATTTCAATATTTGAGGCATTTGAGTATGTTGTATCTTAGATTTTTTTATATTTCATGACATATGCTTGGACATTATTCCTTTTTCCCTATTTCACCTTGGTGGTTGACATTGTGCCCTAGTAAATGGCCTTCCTTGGGGATGGGTTTTCTACTAGGAACTCCCTTGAAAAACCATCGTACCATTCCCCACCATACTTACCACTTTTCATCACTTAAACCCATTATTTCCTTATATGTTGGGATTTTAGGGTGTATTGACCCAAGAAGGGGTTGTCCATAATTCTATGGGAACAAGGGGTTGAAGGCCCAAAGATATTACTATTGGATAAAAGTTAAATCCTATGTATAAACATTCCATATGCTTTACCCAAGGATCCCCCAAGAAAGAAATGAAATGCTTATTTGTAAGAAAAGGGGGACCCACAAGAATAATGATTAATAGTTCTTAAACAATTAGTTGGAGGATGGGAGGTCTCATCGTGATTTTACCTATCATGATCATGAATATTTATTGGTATGAAATTACCATCACCTGGTCACCAAGCCATGTCAATGGCTCTCAGTTGCATGGCTAATAGAAAGGGGGTCTCACCACGTTCCAACCTTCTCATTTCCACTAAGTGTTTATGAGTGACACTGTCATTATATGGACACCACACTAGGATAGTGGCCTTCATATTGTCCTTAAATTATGAAAGAAACAAAGAATGGAAAAAATTGTTGGCTTGGAAAAATTGGATTGTAAACGAAGGTGCCACACACCCTCTACAAAGGAACCCATGAATGAGACACTACAATCCCTTGTATGTCATGAACCCTGTTCAAATTAAGTCTTGACCCTTATCCAGTTCATCCACTTTACAAGGCTTATAGAGGGATCTCCTAGAAACCCTCCTTTACCTAGGGAAAGATCTACCCAATAGGACACCTCGTCAACCCTCCCATATAAAAGCTTGGCAAGTCGCATAATGTATTTGAGAACATAATTGTTTGACATGGTAATCTTTGATGCACATTCTTAGGTGGCTCATTTATTGACTTGATTTACTTATCATGATATTTTGAATTGATATCCGTGGAGGGTGTGCTTATTTGTCTTTGCAGGACCTAGTTGGTGGAAAATTTAGGAGGAACAAGCCTAGCTTGGGTTTCCATGGGGATTGAATCCCATAGGTCGACGCCAAGGTACCAAATGTCATATGAGAGAGATGAAATTCATAGGCCTCGAAGATGACTTGGATGACATAACCTATCCCCTACATTCCAAACGTTTTTCCTTGGAGAGGAAAAACGTCACCTTTAGGAGCATGACGTCACCTAATGGAGCTAGGGTTTGGTGGTGAGCTTACCACTCATTGGCAGATGGAAATTTTGAGGAGAATGAGGATTTGACCATGAATAAAATGACTTGGATGCTTGAAATGTGGCTTTGGGAAGCCTAACTACAGTCCTCCTACACCAACGACTTGATCCTAGTGTCAAAACATCCACTAAAGGGGTGACGTCACTTAGAATTAGGGATTCTTCTTGTGTAAAAGTAAATTTTAAGTGCATTGTTTATTGTTGATTTGTAAAAGGGGAAATATTAGGGTTGTTGACCCCTAGTCTTGTGGTTTACCCCAATATTATGTGGACAAACTATTTTGGAGACATTTTGTATAAGTAGAGATCATAAGATATTTGTTGTTGGGAAAAACACCCTACGGACTAGCAAACTAGGGTCAGACTTGCATGCAGATTGTGACCGAATAGAAACTACTTTTTTACCTACAACCCAAGATTTAAACCCCTTTTTCACAGTAAATGCATGGAAAAGGACCACCAACCTTATTACCAACATTCGATGTAGATCCTCCGTTGCTCTTCGATTACTTGCTTGCACTGCTCCTTCCACAGATGACCTGCACTCAAGACAAACAACAACTATGCATGCATACTACTTCTATACTCAAGGGTTAGAAATCAAGCATAAATTAATCAAACCATAGACAATTCATGCATTGGGACAGGAAAAGTATTCTTTTTATTATTGAAAGTGAATCAACTTACAAAAATGATGAGACTAGCCACCACTCCTTGAACCTGATCTTGGGCTCCTCTTCTTCTGTCCTTCAACTGCTTTTTGTTAAATCTCCTTTGGCATGAGGAAAGGCTAAAGATTTGGGACAATGGATTACGTAAATGGGCAGAGTTTCTTCGCTATATTTTTTCCTCTTCCAAATGGTACCCCTACCCCTTCTTTTATAGGTTAGAAGGAGCTAGGGTTTTGGACGAACCCTCGGCCATGCATGGTCGCGAGTTTCAGTTAACTGACCCATAACTTTTTGTTCTGTCGGCAACTTTCCTTTTTTCATGCTTTGTTAGGTACACGCGGGCTGTAGTGAGTCAGCCAGCGTGCACACACGTGCAGTAATGGGTTAGGGTGCATCCTTGACACAAGAGGATTTCCAAAGAGTTGTTCAACAGAGTTTTGGCAATGAAGGGATATGAGTTGGCCTGATGCCAGGTAAGCATGTGTGGTGCAATTTAGGGTTATAACAGATGGCCCCTAATGTGTGAGGTCATAAGAGCATCTGATGGCCGAAATACAATACCAATCGTTACTGATGTGCCGAACGATTGAGCCCAAGGATCAAGAACCATGAGGTGTCGTCTGCAAAATAACAAATGTCTCACCGAGGCGGACATACCCATGCTTGGGATAAAATAGAACCATGGCTACCAATCAAATACACTGTAGATCCATGTCAAATAACTATAAAGAGTAGTCGCGAATAATACACAGCGGAGCTACATCTCGAAATTAAAAAGATATACATATAGAGTATCCATCTTCCAGAAGATGATTTGGCCTGATGGTTGTACTTCAGAGTTCGATAAACAACTTCAAAATATTCTAAAACTCAAGTAGGAGTGTAATATGAGTGTACGACTACACTACCCAGAGGTCTTCGACGGCTCATCGGTTATGGACTTGATAATCTTGATGATCGGACTGAAGGCTTCAGTGATTTCGAACAAGGACTTGATTAGACGTTCAGGATGGTCGGGTATGCAGACAAGAGACATATTGCAAAGGGGCCAACTCAGGCTTAGTGACAAAATTCCCTTGGATAATATCACGACAAGTGATAAGACTCAGGTAGCATATTTTTTACTCATAAGTCTACGAAGCAGGAGGCAACGCAAACTCTCCATATGTTTGGAAGAATAACCAAACGGTGGAGGAAACAACTCTATATAGCGAGAAAAGATTCCTAAGGTCGTACTACATCCCATAGTCTGATGATCAAATGGACAGATGTGCTTTATCCAAGGGAGACTCATTATGCTGCCAATAAAGAAAAATATTTTTCCCATCCTCTTTTTGGGGTATATTTGATTTTTTTGTTCTTTTTGATAATTTTGGAAATAAGAATAAAGGAATATTACGTTACAATGGAGGAACGAGTACTGCAAACATACAAGCTCAAGGCACAAGGACAAGACTGATGTTCTGGTAAAATGATACTCGGGGAAAATCATCCGGCGGCCAAAGGTGTTAAGACGCAGAAGAAAACTGTCACAAGGCTGGTGGATAAGGTATGCAAATGCGGTTGATAGAACACACAATGGTAACATCCTTCGATGTAAGTTTAACGAGCCCAGAGAAGGTAAGCTTGGTGGTTTTTCATATTTAGAGAGTCTGAAAAAGCATAAAAGGAGACTCTGTTGGGGTACCTTTTTCGACAATAATCTAGTCGGTTCGAAAAAGGGATAAACTAGCACCGATTAGAGGTCAATCCAAAACCATTTTAACGAGTGTGACAAGGACAATATCACTCGACTATTTTTTCACTTTTAAGGAGTCTGAAAAAAGCTTAACTATGGACTCCGTCAGGAATATTCTTCTGGACCAA
>JZKD02S1683948.1:666192-692662 GCA_000966675.3 Picea glauca
GGACCACTTTGGAGTTCATCCATATTTACTTCTTATCAACCATGACAAAACATTAATGAGTCATATTTACATCAAACACTATTGGGTCCATTACCCAAACCTTTGTGCTATGGGTATTTCTTCAAAGGTTGACATCAATGAAAACCAACCTTAATCAACAGTCTAGACTAGGAAGAGACCTCTGGTATTGATAACCAGGGTCCCTTGAAGGCTTGGATGCTCTTTCTAACAGAAAAGACAAATAATGCAAGGAATAATAAGGCGAAAAAAAACAATCTGAAATAGGACTTTGAACCAGCAAGACTAAGACAGGATTCCAGAAAACCCCCTGAGAATGTATAATTCTGACAGGGAAGAGGAGGACTGCCTCTAAAGTTTTATGAATTCCTACGCACTACTGCTATCTCTACAGCTAGCGTTCACACGCGGGCTGTAAGAGGATAGGGCATGGGTACATGCGTGCAGGCCTTCTGCAGGCCGCGTGGACCTATGTGTGTCCCGAAAACTATAGTCAAGCAAAAATCAGGGAAAGCTAGTATGGAGAACCAGACTCCCTGCTAGCTCAGACTTTACATAAAAAGACAGGCAAAGAAAAACAAAAAACCTAATCTTTAAACTACCCAAAAAATTAAATAAATCTAGGAACCCTAAAGAGTATTCTCCCTAGTATGGTCGCCAATTCTGTTGTTGGGAAAAACACCCTACGGACTAGCAAACTAGGGTCAGACTTGCGTGCATATTTTGACCGAATAGAAACTACTTTTTTACCTACAACCCAAGATTTAAACACCTTTTTCACAGTAAATGCATGGAAAAGGACCACCAACCTTATTACCGGCGTTCTATGTAGATCCTTCGTTGCTCTTCGATTACTTTCTTACGCTGCTCCTTCCATAGATGACCTGCACTCAAGACAAACAACAACTATGCATGCATGCTACTTCTATACTCAAGGGTTAGAAATCAAGCATAAATTAGTCAAACCATAGACAATTCATGCATTGGGACGGGAAAAGTATTCTTTTTATTACTGAAAGTGAATCAACTTACAAAAAAGTTGAGACCAGCCACCACTCCTTGAACCTGATCTTGGGCTCCTCTTCTTCTGTCCTTCAACTGCTTTGTGTTAAATCTCCTTTGGCATGAGGAAAGGCTAAAGGGTTTCGACAATGGATTACGTAAATGGGCAGAGTTTCTTCGCTATATTTTTTCTTCTTCCAAATGGTACCCCTACCCCTTCTTTTATAGGCTAGAAGGAGCTAGGGTTTTGGATGAACCCTCGGCCATGCATGGTCGCGAGTTTCAGTTAACTGACCCATAGATTTTTGTTCCATCAACAACTTTCTTTTTTTCGTTCTTTGTTAGGTACATGTGGGCTGTAGTTAGTCATCCCGTGTGCACACACATCCAGTAATGGGTTAGGGTGTGTGGGCCTTGACACAAGAAGGTTTCCAAAGAGTTGTTCAGCAGAGTTTTGGCAATGAAGGGATATGAGTTGACCTGATGCTAGGTAAGCATGTGTGGTGCAATTTAGGGTTATAACAATAACTCTCCCATTGTGAGAGGTCTTTGGCTGAAATTTTTTCTATCCTTGGAGGATTTTCTCTCTTTTTCACATTGTTATGGTTCATTCTTGATATTGATGGTGAAAAGTAATGTGATATGTTTGGAGATTCTTTCTTATGCATGTGGATGGATTTAACCTGGAAGATTAGGGTTTGATCTTTCTTCTTGTGGAATTGCTAAGGGAAAAATATACATTTATTGTCTTTTTGTCTTGCTCTTTCCATAATTATTGTTGGTTAAAACCCTTGGAGGAGTATAGGAGCATACATCCTCCCCAAGGGTTTTTTACTTGTTCAACGAAGGTCATTTTGCACAAAGTGTCTTGGAGAACTACAAGAACGTACACCCTCCAAGGTCTCCTTGGTTTTCTTTGCAAAGCATAGAAAGTAAAAGGGCTTACACCCCCAGGGATTTTTAGATCAATAATTTTCATCCAAGTTTCACTTCTCATAGTCAAATACTTTTCAAGGTTGTGCCAAGATAATTACAAGCGAGTACACCCTCTCGATATCTCCTAGATTGACTTAGATACACTTGGGAATTACAAGGGAATACACCCCAAAGTGCTTAGCCAAGCCATCTCTTTCATTGACCCCATAAACCCAATAGTAAGGAAGTAATCATTTTTCAATTTTTCATTAGAGATATAAAATCTTTGCATTGGTAAACGTGACAATTTCATTTTTTTGATGCTCTCTCACTTGGATTGTATGCTTGATGGTGCTATAATCCTTGCCTACTTGAGGTGTCCTCATTATACAAAACATTATTGTTGTTTTTAACAACTAACCCTACAGCCATAAGGCTGCAGAAAACCTAACCTTTCTAAACCTAATATCTCATAAACTAACCCTATACTTAACCTAGAATTTTTCCCTCTTATTCTACTTGTTGCAATGTACCTTTTGGACATGGATAATTTTTTTGTTGTAATTCATTGTGTGCTACAGACATAAGGATGATAATTTTTACTACATAAATGTTTTTATAACAACCTTGTTTGATTTCTCAAGTTTCATACTATTTTGTGCAAGCTAGACTAGTCATTGTTGGTTCACCTATTACATGATTAATTGAACTTGTAGCAACTCTAATTGCATGCTTTTTTTATCATTTTATTGATGATAATTAATATTGTTTGATCACTACAAATTAGGGATATAAAGCTTAACTTTCTTTTCCACCTAACATACTATATGCAACCTTGTATTTTCTTGTGTCTCGGGCATGTACAGTAACTTTTGCAAGTACCCAAAGACTTGGCAGCTTTAAAAACTTATGGAGACGAGTAATCAAAGCCAATTTCCTATTCCCTTATTGACCTTTAGGGGGACACTTCTCTTCCTTCCCTTCCATCCATCTCGGTTCCCCAGGGTCACTAGGATCACCTCCCTAGAGTGACCTAGTCACCCTTGAAGCGCAGGACCTATATTGAGGTGACATTGGGTATAGTGTCCCTTACTTGTCAACATTTGGTGGTTGGGTCAGGATTTTTCCATTATACAATTTGTTCGATAACATTTTGGCACCATTTCCAAGGATTATTTTTAATCCTCTTCATTCCCTAACGACACTTTGGGAATATTCCCTCCCAAATCCTCTATCCCTTAGATTTTCTGGCGACTCCATTGAAGAATCTTCCCTTCTACACCTTAATAAGTTTCCCTTGAATCTTTTCTGGTGACTCAATCTTCCACATACCCACCTTTCCCTCTCTCCCCTTTCCCTCCTTTGGTGAGACTTGATCTCTACTGGAGAATCCATTGAGGTTTCCTTTCAGCCAATGGAATTATGGCACCATGGGATGAACCCTCATCCATAACTTATTATGCCTCAAATATGGAATTTATACATATGGAAAAGGAAAAGGCTGCTAATAATCCTACCAAGGAAATAATGAGTTGCATAGGAGATTTATTTCCTGCCCTTGACGATGAATAAGTGCTTGAAGGACATATATATGAAGAAAATTACCAGGAAGATCCTGATGAAGATCCAGATGAGACATATGATGAAGAAGAAGTGCTCATATCTTCCCTTCCATTTTATGAAGACATCAAGGCCTTTGTTCCTCCTTCACATCAAGAATATAACATGATGAGTTATAATCTTTTTGAAGATATTTATGACACTTTATTTCATGACTTTGGAAGTGAAGAGGTGTTAGTGGAGCCCCTGGATGCGATAGATCTTTCTGAAAAAAAGGAACATAAAGCACTCTACATTAAAAATCAATCCTCGTACAATGAACAGGAAAAGGAGGAGCATGCTCGTGAAGAGAAAAAATAATCTTGATGAAGTGAAACAGTTGATCCATCATTATCTTTTCTCCTGCATGATGTAGTAGAGTTTGTCCAATCGTGCTCTCCTCCTATTCATGAATTTCAAGAAGAAACTAGCCTAAGTGATGAATGTGAGGAACTTGTTGATGACGTCCATGCCACTACTCCTCTTGCACATGAAAACAAAGAGATAGTCGCTTTTTTTATGGTCTTGTGAAAAAACCTTTACACACGATTGAAGAGCATATAGACACTTTCATACAGACAGACATACATAGATGGGACTTTGGTCATCTCATTTTTTATAGAGACCCCATTTATGACATTAAGGGTACCCCTAAAGAAAAGCAGTTTGTATTTTCATCTTCATAGGACTACTTTTCATGTGTATATAGTTCATATGTTTGGGATCATGATGATGATATAGTTTCATATTTATTCAGGGACACTCATCCACTTTCGTACTCAATTTTGGAGGAATACCAGGATGTGGCCACCTCGAAGCCATCAAAGGCTCATTCTTCAAAGAAGAATTATTTTCATCTTGGATATTTTCATGAAGACTCACAGGTGAAGAGGAAATGTATTTCTACACCTGAGCCTATACCTTACCTCTTACCCTCTTCTCCAAGAGACCATGCAATATTCCTTCATTCTCTCATTTCCTCTCAGTCCTCGAAAAACAATGAGTCTTTTTGTGCAAATGAATATGAGCCTTCATCTACATATAGTATCCCCCTTCAGAGATGGATTGATCAACCTTTTCTCAGTCACTTCAACCAAGATTTCTTGCATGAACAAAGTGTCATATATTCTTTGTAGCAGGATTTCCTCCCTCCCAACAATATCCATAAGTTTCATTTCACGATTGATTATATATCTATTTATGCTCATGATCATTACATGCTTAAATTATCTTTGTTGTTTTACATAATCAAGCATAGGGGGATATACTTTGATGGGATGACCAACTGGCTGCACTGGTTGTATGAATTCACCTGACATCACCCATCACCTAATCTTCAGGGCCCCAAGGCCACAGGTATTTAGGTAGGTCATCTTTCTTTCCTTGCATTTTTCATCTTGATTGCTCATATTAGTTTATATGCATCTCATATTTCATTTTTTTGTACTCGCATATTGATTTCATGCTTAGTTTAGAAATGTTTGAAAAAATGTCAAAAGAATTTTTTTTTAGATTATCTTTTATTTTGGATTTTACATATATGTGGATAAAGGGTGATAGCACCACCATAGATTATGTAATCCCTTTTCCTAAGTTTAGGAAGGAAAAGATCTACTAGGAGATGTTGGAGTTCTCATGCACTCTACAGTGAACACATGTCCCCAAGTAGGAGCCAAATGTTATCCCCATTTTGTTGGATAACTAAGGATATTATGTCTTGAGGCCCTCAGGTTGCAGATATGGAGTGTTGAGAGACTACATGACTAGCAATATCCTTTTGCACAAATGGTGATCCTTATCACCACCACAAATGTCATAGATTTTTAGATGGCATCCACCACACCAGCTGGCTTTCGAGAGGAATTGGGAATTTCTCCATGAGGTACAAGTCAGGTATTATGGTAAGTGTCCTTTCAATATTTGAGGAATTTGAGTATGTTGTATCTTAGACTGCTTTAGATTTCATGACATATGCTTGGAAATTATGCCTTTTTCCCTATTTCACCTTGGTGGTTGACATTGTTCCCTAGTAAGTGATATTTCTTTGATATGGGTTTGATACTAAGAACTCCTTTGAAAATCCATCATATCATTCATGGCCATACTTACCACTTTTTATCACTTCAACCCCTTGTTTCCTTATCTGTTGGGATTTTAGGGTGTATTGACCCAAGAATGGGTTGTCCCTCATTCTATGGGAAGAAGGGGCTGAATTCCCAAAGGGATTTTTGTTGGGTAAAAGATAAAATCCTATGTATAAACCTTCCAAATGCTTCACCCAGGGATCCCCCAATAAAAAAATGGAACACTTATCTTTAAGAAAATGGGGACCCACAAGAATAATGATTAAGAATTCTTAAAGGGTTAGTTGGAGGATAGGATTTCTCATCACACCCCAACCTATCATGATCACGAATATTTAGTTGTATGACATTACCATCATCTGGTCACCAAGCTAGCCTAATGGCTCTCAGTTGCATGGCTGAGAGAAAGGGGGTCTCATCATGAGCCAACCTTCAAATTTCCACTAGGTGTTTGTGAGTGATACTTTCATTATCTAGACACCATGCTAAGACATTGGCCTGCAACTTGTCCTTAAATTATGAAAGAAACAAAGTATAGAAAAAATGATGGGCTTGGAAAAATTGTATTGAAAACAAAGGTGCCACACACCCTATACAAAGGAACCCATGAATGATACACTAAAACCCCTTGTATGTCATGAACCCTATGCCTATTGAGTGTTGACCCTTATCCACTTCATCCACTTTACATGGATTAGAGATGGATCTCTTGGAAACACTCCTTGAACTAGGAAAATATCTACCCAATAGGGCACCTCATCAACCCTCCCATATCCAAGCTTGGAAAGTCTCATAGTGTCTTTGAGGACCTAATTGTTCGATAGGGTATTCTTTGATGCACATGCCTAGATGGCTCCTTTATTAACTTGATTTACTTATGAGGATATTTTAACTTGATATCCTTGTAGGTCATGCTTATTTGTCTTTGTAGGACCTATTTGGTGGACAATTTTGGAGGAACAAGCCTAGCTTGGGATTCCATGGGGCTTGAATCCCACAGGTGGATGTCAAGAGCCCCCATTCTAAATGAGAGGGATGAAACTTCAGAGATCTATAAGATGAATTGGACAACATAACCTAGACCCTGCATGCCAAACATTTTTATTAGGAGAGGAAAAACGTCATATTTAGGAGCATGGTGTCACCTAAGGGGGCTAGGGTTTGGTGGTGAGATTACCACTCATTGGCACATGGAAGTTTTGAGGAGAATGAGGCTTTGACCATGAATAAAGTGACTTGGATGCTTAACATGTGGCTTTGGGAACCCTAAATACACTCCTCCTACACCAATGACTTGCTCCTAGTGTCAAAACATCCCCTAAAGAGGTGACATTACTTAGAATTAGGGTTTCTTCTTGTGTAAAAGTAAATTTTAAGTGAATTTTTTAATATTATTTTGTAAAAGGTGAAAGATTAGGGTTGTTTACCCCTAGTATTGTGGTTTACTCTAATATCACGTGGAAAAACTATTTTGGAGAAATTTTGTATAAATAGAGATCATAAGATCTCATTTCATAAGATAACTCTCCCATTGTGAGAGGTCTTTGGCTGAAATTTTTGCTAGCCTTGGAGGATTTTCTCTCTTTTTCACTTTGTTATGGTTTGTTCTTTCTATTGATGGTGAAAAGTGATGCACTATACTTGGATATTATTTCTTATGCACGTGGATGGATTTAACTTGGAATATTAGGGTTTGATCTAGCTCTTTGTGGAATTTGTAAGGGAAAAATATGCATTTATTGTCTTTTTGTCTTTCTCTTTGCATAATTGTTGTTGGTTAAAACCCTTGGAGGAGTATAAGGGCATACACCCTCCCCAAGGTTTGTTTATTTGTTCAAGAAAGATCATTTTTCACAAGTTGTCTTGGAGAATTACAAGAACATATACCCTCCAACGTCTCCTTGGTTTTTTTTGAAAACCCTAGGAAGTAAAAGGGCTTACACCCCTAGGGATTTGTATATCAACTATTTTCATCCAAGTTTCAATTATCAAGGTCAAATACTTTTCAAGGTTGTGCCAAGAGAATTACAAGGGAGTACACCCTCTTGGCATCTCCTAGAGTGACTTAGCTACACTTGGGAATTACAAGGGAGTACAACCTTAGGTTCTTAGCCAATCCATCCATTTCATTGACCCCATAAACCCAATAGTAAGGCACTAATAATTTTTCAATTTTGCATTGGAGATATAAAATATTTTCATTGTTAAACATGACAATTTCACTTTTTTTATGCTCTCTCACTTGGATTGTATACTTGATGTTGATAGCATCCTTTCCTCCTTGAGGCACCCTCTTTCTCCAAACAATTATTTCTTCTTTTGAAAACTAACCCTACAGCCATAAGGCTTCAAAAACCCTAACTTTTCTAACACTAATATCTCATAACTAAGCCTAGACTTAAGCTATAATTTTTCCCTCTTATTCTACTTGCCACAATGTACTTTTTGGGCAAGTTTCATTGGATAATTTTTCTGTTGTAATTAATTTTGTGCTACACCCATAAGGATGACAATTTTTACTGCAGATATGTTTTTATAACATCCTTGTTTGACTGCTCAAGTTTCATACTATTTTGTGCAAGTTAGACTAGTCATTGTTGGTTCACTTATTGCATGATTAATTGAACTTGTAGCAACTCTAATTGCATCCTTTTTTATAATTTTATTTATGATAATTGATATTTTTTTATCGCTGCAAATTAGGGATAACAAGATTAACTTTCTTGTCCACCTAACATACTATATGCAACCTTGGCGTTTCTTGTGTCTCGAGCAGGTACAATCACTTTTGAAAGTACCCAAAGACTTGGAAGCTTTAAAACCTTCAAGAGACAAGTCATCAAAATGAATTTCCTCTTCCCTTATTGAAATTTAGTGGGACACTTCTCTTCCTTCCCTTCCATCTGTCTCAATTCCCCCAGGGTCACTAAGATTTCCTCCCTAGAGTGACCTAGTCACCCTTGGAGTGCGGGACCTACATAGAGGTGACATTGGGTATAGTATCCCTTAGTTTTCACCACTTGGTGGTTGGGTCGAAATTTTACCAACCTACAAATTGTGTGATAACAATACTAGCAATATGGACAACCTCAATACAACCATCTTAAGATGGAAGTAAATGAGGGTAATGTGAAGATGAAAAAATACACTGGGAAGTTGTGTGAGTTCCAAAAAATACCCTGGAACAACACTGATGAATGTCGCTCGAAGTAGTCATTGGTGGCCAAGTTGAAATCCTTAGAGTCAGATCGAGGATCTGACTTTGATTCAGAGCCAGAAAAGGGGAAGAAGATCATTGATGTTGAACCTAGTGCCACAATATCTGTCACCAAGGTCTAGCCAAATGAACCAGAATAGCTAGAGGAAGGTAAGCACATTTTACACTCACATATGTGTGAAGGGTGCTCTGTTGCATTTCATTATTGATAACAGAAGCCAAAAGAACCTAATATCAACAGAGGTCATCAAGCAATTGTAGTTTCCTACAACACCATATCCATAACCATAAAACATTGGGTGTCTCAACCAAGAAAAATATCTCCGTGTCAGCCAACAATGTCACCTACCCTATGGCATCAATCCCTTCAAGAATGAGGTATTGCGTGATGTTTCCCCACTTGAATTTTTTATGTTGTTTTAAGCCAACCATATATGTGGAAACATCATGTTTTATATGAATCTTGACCTCATAGTTTCATTTTTACTTTGGGAATACAATTGTACAAGATACCAAACATATCTCCAGCTAATAAAATTTATTTGGTCTCATCTAAGCAGTACAGGACGGTCATCTCCCAGACAGGGAAATTTCTCCTCTTCATGATTCACTCTCAAAGTGAACAAAAGGTTGCAACCACATCCATCGCCTCCACAAAGAGATTTTCTATGCAGCGAAATAAAGTGGAAAAGGTCATGGAATAATATTGAGACATTTTCAGCTTACCTACTCTGATGCCTCTGCACTATCAGGTCAAGAATTCAATTGATCTGACTCCTGGCATGCATTAATTACCTAATGGGCCAATATATCAACGTTATCTTCTAGAAAATGAGGAAATAAAGCACCAGATTCAATAGATTCTCAGAAAAGGGAACATTTGACCAAGCTCCTCACCCTGTGGAAGCCCAATCATGCTAGTGTAGAAGAAATATGGGACTTGATGAATCTATATTGATTACAGAACTATGAAAAAAATCGTAGTCAAGAATCGATTCCCAATTCCCTGAATTGATGAACTTATTGTGAAAATCAAGGGAGACAAGTACTTTAGTAAAATTTGTATGAGGTCTATCTACCAACATGTCCAAATAGAATCGACTAATGTATGGAAGACTACTTTCAAGTCTAAATAAGGCCTTTTCAAGTGGTTAGTCATGCTCTTTGGCTTGATGAATGCCCCAACAATTTTCATGTGGTTTATGGATGACATCTTGCGGCCTTCCACTAATTCTTTGGTGTTTTTATATCTGGATGACAACCTCATATTTAGAAAGAGTTGGTTAGAACACTTGCATTACATTCAACATGTCTTCAACACCCTACGATAAAACAAGTTATATTATAAATTAGAGAAAGGCTCATTTGACATGAACATGGTCAAATACCTCAGATACATTGTAGATGAGAATGGCATTCAAGTAGATTTAGTGAAAATCCAATTCATTTGTGATTGGTGAACCTCGACAACACTAATTGAGCTTCGAAGCTTCATGGGCCTTGCCAACTTCTATCGTAGATTCGTGTTGGGGTTCTCTCATATTACATGCCCCATCAGTGAAGTGACCAAGGGTGGTTGTGAATCCCAATTTATGTGGGACAAGTCACACCAGAAATAATTTAACGTCCTAAAACATCATTTATGCTCATCCTTGATGCTCACCTTACCTAATCTGGAACAACCTTTTGATATTGAGACAGATTCTTCAAACTACATTGTTAGTGACATTCTCACTTAGTAGAGTCATCTAGTGACTTATCATAGCGAGATACTCTTAGACGTCATATGTAAGTACCCCACCTATGACAAAGAGATGTATTCCATTGTACAAGTCAGCCACCAATATAAGAATTACATTCTAGGGAAGGAGACAATCATCCTTACAGATCACAAGCCTTTATAGTTCATGGAAACACAAGGCAAATTGTAGAATTACTACCATAAAAAATGGTCCACATACTTGTAGAAGTTTCACCTCAACATTAATTATAATAAAGGGAGCACCAATGGCGTCATTAATTGCCTCAGTTGACCTCTAGTTGCAGTACTAACCATGGTTCTTGACTCTTGTGGGCATGACACCTTCAGGTGGTCCCAACTGATCTATGACAACGATATTGACTTCCTACAACCTACCCAATGTTGGGAACATGCATGATTTTTTCCAACTTTCATCTTTAGGATGGACTGTTATTCCATCTAGGTGATATTTATGTTCCTTCAAGTGAGTATGAAAATCTGATTTGGGAATCCCACTACAGTCAGGTTGCATGAAAATTTGGCATGGAGAAGACAATGGCAGTAGTACAAAAGTATTTTTATTGCCCAAAGATTTAATAATATGTCACTAAGTATAATATATCTTGCACCGTCTGGTCCACCACCAAGCCAACCATTAAAAAACAAGGACTATACACCCCTTTTCCAACTCCCAACAGGCCATGGGAATCCATATCGATGGAATAAATGTCATATCTCCCCTCAATCAAGCATGTAAATGATTTTGTATTCGTGGTTGTTGATCGATTCTCTAAGATGGCCATTATGACAGTCTAGAAGAAGAGTATCACAACCAAGGCCACTCCCAAGATCTTCTTCAAGTGAGTGTGGGTACACTTTGGAATACCACAAGCCATCATATCAGAATGGGACATTAGTTTCTTCAATACAATCTACTTGATCCTCTATTCATTTTTGGACACTAATCTCACCAAACCCACTTCTTTCCACCCGCAAACTGATGGACAGACATAGGACCTTGTCAATATGATGATTGTGCATATCTTGTGCATGTACAACTCCAAGAATCCATGCACATGGTATGAGATCCTTCCTTATGTTCAACAAAGACACAACAAATCCCTCCATAGCTCAACCAACCACAACCCTTATTAGGTAGACCTGAGATTTCAACCATTGGGCCCCATTAATGTAGCACTTCCCCTTGCGTCCATAGAGGCAGAATATTCCAATGCTCAATATGAGGCCGACAAAGCCACCAAATTCATTGAATGTATACAACATATCCGCCAATAGGTCCATGATATTTTACAGAAAGACAATATTATGTACAAGCATTGTTATGATCAACATCGAGTTCCATACAAGTTTAAGGTGGGATAAAAGGTTTGGTTGCATTTGCAGAAAGTACACCTTATAGGACCCCATCAGAAGCTACATCCACTTCGCTATGTGCCTTACACAATCACCAAGGATATGGGAGAAAATAATTTTGATTTAAGTATTCCCCCCTTCCTTGGCTTCCACCTAGTATTCAATGTGGACCTCCTTCGGCCATATTTTCCACTACTACTAGACACATCAGAAGTGGTAGAGTAGATGACACCTACAGAGTTTAAACATGAATGCATGGAACAAGAAATCATTGATCATATCATGGACAAAAAGGTTAATGGTACTCCCCAATAGAATATCCAACTCTATCGGGTTTTCAAGGCATGGAAGTTACCGCACTAAGGAAAGTGGCTCACCAAGCATCAAGTTTAGCAGAAGTTTCCCCATTTCATGGGAAAACTCAATGCAATGTAGACCATTTCCTCCAAATTTGGGAGGAATGATCCAAGTGGACATCAGTGGCCACCCACCTATTCCACTGGCTCAAAATATAATTTCCATATTGGCATCTTTTCTACAGATTTTTTGGGTCCTGAACTTTCAGGACCATTTTGAGGCCCTAAATGAATTGTTTTTGGCACGAAAGAACTCTTGGGCCATTCAAAATGTGTACTTCTGTACTATACCTTTTCAACGGGTTACCCAGTGCCCCAATTGGAGATTGTATGCAAAAGTAACGCCCACGAGAAGTTGGCATATCGACTAACCACATTGGGTCCCACAAACCTTTTAGTTTTTCATCTTTTGGGGTTAGGGTTTTGGATGTTTAGGGTTTTCTCATTTATGATTTATGTCAAAAGGCCTTTTTAGCCTCATTGTAATCATCTTCTTGTAAATGAGCATAGTCAACACATCTCTCTCTTCAAAGATAATCTATCACCATTCTATCTAGCTTGTGTGCTTTGCATTACAGTGTTTTTTATTCCAAATAGTCGTTAATAGAATTTGAGTTTAACGGTATTACTGTGTCTCTTGTAATATATCTTTGTTTTATTTTGTCCCCTCATAAATATGGATCAGTGGCCCTGGCAACATTGGATTCAATAGCTAATTAGTACATAGAATATAATATAAGTTACATTGGGGTATATTGGTTAAAAATTTGTCCTCGTGTCTTACCAAAGTGTATCACCAATAAGATGTTGCTTGAGGATATTACATATCAAACATCCTTCCATGGGGATACTTTGATGTTGTACACACAAAATAACATGAGTTATCAACCATTTTTTTATCGAGATAGGATTTTATGCACTCACAATGTTGTGCATTCCAAGGAGTTTGGATTAGAGATGGAACCTTAGCACTTCACAAAAATTCCCTTTTGAGACCAAGACCCACTTGGAATAGTAAAGAGTTTCTTCGAAATATTTTTCTTTTCCTAATCATTTTTGCATGAGTCTATTCCAAAGGAGGGGAATTATAAGAGGGTTCTCACCTATGTGAAAGTAAAATGTACAATGGAGGAACAATAAAGGAAGAAACGAGAAAAGGTTAATAGTTGCATTACATAACACATTCATATTATACGGGTTGAGTAGTAGATGATGGATGAAAATCCATTCTTTGTTGAGAAATAAGATGGTGCTACAAAGATGACAATAGAGACTCTTATGATGATAGCGAACTTAGTGGTGTCACAAGGTGGTAGCAGTTTGTTAGTAGACGATATGGAGGAATCAAAACGTATTTCTATCCCATGGAGCTCAAAGAGCATGCAAATGATCAAACAAGGGAAGGAAGTCAATGCAACTACCAATGTAAAACCAAGTGGATTCACACCTTGGTTCTCACAATAGTTGTTCTTATTACTAGAAGATGCAAAGGGACCAAAGTTAAATCTCAAGATGTTGCTTTTTGATATCAAAGCATGGGAATTGAAGAATACTTCTTATAGGAGAAAGATAAGTTTTGATTATACTATGGACTTCATTATAAGTGAGAAGGTTATTGGAGGACTGTAGACTCATCCACTAGTGGTCAACAAGTCATAATTTATTTTTCACAAATGATCCAAGACATAATGGAAATTATTCGTGTGAAAATCAAGGCTAAGGAATGGGAATTTTTTACTCTCAAGGATAAGATCCAAGTGATATAGAGTGAACCCACATGCAATATAGAGTTCACTAGTGTGGTCTCTTTTCTACATGGAATAATGTTTGACATGGTGGTTGAGTTCAGCTCTAAACTAAATCTTATGGTTAGCCTCCAAAGTTCCTCGATGGGCCTTAACATGATTATAGAGAAGAAAATAGAGGATGTATTAGATTTCAAGGTTCAAATATCACAATGCATGGATTGGAAAGAAAACCAAGCTATGTTTCAAATATAATATGGATTGACATCCTTTCGTGATTGTCGACATGCATGTTACAGTTTCTTATCAAGAAAAGGCTATCTAGAAGTCATGTGAGTAAATGCAAGAGCTAAGAAGAAAATAAATGGAATATGATGCATGCGAGAAACATGGTTAAATTTTTTCTTCTCCTACCATGTTTGTAAGAGTGTTGGAAACATGCCAACGAATTTTCCCATGTGGTCACATGCATATGCACATGCACATGCACATGCACATGCACGTATGCTTGCACATCTGTGTGTATACAATCTACTTATGAACTGTTTGTGTAACTATGTTATCTATTAATGATCATTCTGTGTAACTGAGTGATAGATGTTATATATACGAGCATACCCATAGAGGTAGAGGACAAATGTGAGTGCAATGTACAATGCAAGTGCAAGTCAGTACATTGTGTGATGAGAGGATGGTTGTATGTATGGGTTGGCTACTGTAATTCTCCCTTGAATAGAAGAAGACCAATAATCATTGCCTGTGGTTTTTTCTCGATTTGGGTTTCCACATAAAATAAATCTGTCAAGTGTGTATTGTTGTTGTGTTTGGTTTACTGTTCTCGGTTTTATGCTTTGTAGTTTCTCTTTTTTTGCTTCCGCTTCTTAACAAGTGGTATCAGAGCTCTAGGCTAGGAATCCATTTCATGAGTGAACTGCAGGGCGATTTCTATAAAAGAGAGTGAAAGCAAACTCTGTTTTTGGGACATTGTTTTGGTGAGATAACAATGTAAGCGTAAAAGCAACAGTATGGAAGAAAAGGCATGAATACTCGGAGATCATCGCATGCAAGGGGAGAGATAACCAATTTTCATTAATGAATACACCTTATGGAGAAGAGATAACCTTGGTACATGGGTATATGCACAGAACTAAATATTTTCATCGCTCAATACACCTTGCAGGGAAGTACACGGGTATATGCATATAACTAAATATTTGCAGAGAACTGGAAAGGTATGAATGGTGGACGGTTCTTTTTAAGGTAATATATAAAGCAATTTCTTTTAAGAGGATCGTCTTTATGGATAAATAGGTGGAATGCATAAGATAAGTTTAAGGTGGAATTTTTTTTTTATGGTAAGAAGGTCGTAAGGCATATATACTAAAGATTTATAAAAGTGGATGTAAATATTGCGGATGAAAGAAGGTACGAAAATTGTTGATCACTTGAATGCTTTCAATACTCTTATTTGTCAATTAACTTCTATGGAAGTAAAGTTCAAAGATGAGGACAAGGCAGTTACCCTACTGTGTTTGTTTCCTGATTCTTGGAATTAACTGGTCACAACTATGTGGTTTAGCACAACAGATACCATTGATTATGACACTATTGTGGGAGCTTTGTTGTCTGAGGAGATGAGGAAAACATCCGGTAAAGAAACCTCAAAAGAAGAATAAGTGGTGGTCATAGGTCGATCTATCGAAGGAGGGAAATATCAGAAAGGTACAACCTGATCTAATTCAAAATACAATAAGGGTAAGGAAAAATGTTGGTTTTGTGGCAAATCTGGGCATCTCAAGAAGGATTGTTGGAAAAGACAACAAGAATCCAAAGAGGACTCCACAATAGAAGAAAATTCAACTACAGGTATGGTTGATGAAGTTTTGTCTGTCTATTGTGTCTCTCCACCTGTGTTCACTTAGAAGGTGTAGGACGGTGATGGTTGAGTCACCGTGAAAAAAAAGTAAAAAAAAAATGTATTTACTTTGGAGTTGTAAAAATTATTGATTGCATGTAAATGGGAATATGTCTGTAAGACCTAAATAGGCATGCATACCCCTCTTTTATCAAGTCACTTATGAAAAGTCTAGATGTAGATTTAGGTAGATTGAATATGTGGGGGGCGCATGTATGTTAAATATGTTTTTAGGTCAAAGCAGGTGGTTTTTTGAGTCCATGTGTTTTGGGCATCCTGTGGTATTGTGTCCATGGATTGCATGTAATGAAACCTATAAAAGGCTTGGTGAAATCCATTGTAAATGGGCTTGGAGGTAAGCGGTGAAGGCTTACTTGGTCGGTTTGGCCGGATTTGGTCAAAGTTGTTCGAATGCAAAGTTTGAGGTGGAGAAGTGTTTGATGAATCTCCTTTTATAAGGGGATGTATATGGAACAACGAGATCGGTTAGTTTAGAATCGCAACAGGAGATTTGTTTACAAACTTAAAAATCATTGTATGACCTGAAGCATGCTAGGCAAATGGTACAAGATGTTTGATTCCTTCATGGTGAGACAAATTTTCAAGAAGTGAGTATAACCATTGTATTTATGGTATATTCATTATCTTGGTGTTATATGTTATGCTTGTTGCAAGCACATGCATGGTTGAAATCAACATGTTGGCTTAGTTGGTTAGGACATTTGTTATGAAGGATCTAGGAGCAGCAAAATAAATCTTGGGCATGGAAATACACAGAGACATGAAATATGGTAAGCTTGGTTATCACAGTAGAAGTACGTGATGAAGATACTTAGGAAATTTCTTATGAATAATGTGAAACTATTAAAATCCCTTTGGCTTTCCATTGTAAATTCTCTTGAGGTCAATGTCCTAATTTGATGAAGAAGAAAAGGATTATATGTCTCGAGTATTATATGCTAGTAGGAAGTTCGATGATTGTGATGGAGAAATGGTCATCATTTCACATGCACTTGGTGTTGTCAATAGACACATGGCAAAACCAAGTCAGGAGCATGGAAATGGGTGCTTCAAACACAGAAGAACAAGTATCACCTACAGTGGTTGCAGTGATTTGGTATGTGGTTATGATTCATGATATTTGGACAAGTACATCGGTCTATTAGGCATGTTATGGTCCATGTTGGAGTGAATCGTGCAGGCATGTTCACGTAACGGTATTGTTAGAGAAGTTGCGGAGTTGTGATGGTGTTTGGCTTCTCTTGCAGAGAAGGTGATGGATGAATTAATTAAGGGCATGATATATCGGGTAAAAAATTTTCAAGGTGGATATTGTTGAAAACATGCCAATGAATTTTCTCATGCGGTCACATGGAGATATTTGTTAGATTATGTGCAACATTTCATTATTCTTAGGAATATATAAATATGGAGGGAAGAGATGGTGCCGGCAAATAAAATCCCGTGAACATATATTTGCAGATTGAAATGACATATTGTTATTAGATTCAATTATGAATAATAGTAATGGTGTTGTTTTGGTTTTTTTTATAAAAATTTAATACGAAATTATTTTTTTTTGTTGTTTAAATTGTATTTTTGAATATAATATGTTAACAAATTTCAAGAATAATAAGATTATACAGAATTAATTAGTCGAATCTGTAAATCTAACAATTTCTAACCAGACCTAAAACAAAATTAAACAAACAATATCTAAAAAAAACTAAAACATATAACAGTTAAACTAAAATTTATCTAACTAAAATTCAATAAGATTTAACATTTTGTCCTAATTGGTGGTGGAATATAGATGTAAGATTTTGTTACCGTTTTACAATAATGAAGCGTCGCTTTAGAAGTTGCATAACTTTGACATCGATACATCTACAAATCCTAAGGGTTTGGAAAGCGGTTTAGTGAAAACAACTATTAAATCTGGGAAGGGATATAGCAAATACAGATTCGTTTTTCACAGTTGGATTGTAATGATTGATATGCAAACCAGGATAACGTTGGGGCTCAGCTTCTTTCTTCTTTCCCAGTGTTTTTAGGACTCCAATTACTCTACAAAACTAGTGTATTTTGCTTCTGAGTGTCTTTTCTGAATATTAGATGTGCAACCATTAGCGGGTTTGAAAGCAAAACTGAAAAGAAAATTTTATTGAGTTAACTCATTCAAGTCGAGCACCGGACTTGAATTCCTTTTAAGGTTTCATCTTTTAATGTTTGAGCCTCGCGCTAAGCCATATACACGCCAAAAGCTCAGAATCATTCCTTCCACCATGCAAGAAACCCACTGGCACAAGATCCTCAAAAGACTTTTTTATTGACCACTACAACAGGGCACATGGCGTTTCGAGCGCAGTAATCACTCACGCTTCCTCTGATTGCTCTGCAAATTGTCAAGCAATCGCCACCAAGTTAATTAAGCATCATTTCCGAATTCATCATCGAATTAGAATGAAGAGCACAGATAGTAAAGTCAAATATGATAAAATACCTGATGAAAGGGCCATGCTCATGGCTACCCACAACCAGAAAATGTGCTCCCAACTTGGCTGCGGCTTCACATATCCTCTCGTTAGCCTTACCAATCACAACATGGGTTTCTGCCTTCACGGCATATCGATTGCAGATATTGAGAGCTCGCTTCAATATCCTCTGTGTGGTCCTCTTCGTCTGCAATTCAAGAAGCTCGAACACTTGATTGCTCGGAATATAGGCTGCACAATTAATATACACATATATACAGAGGTCAAGACAAATCGGCGTAACTGGCCTTAAGAGTTTCGAAGGGTTAGTTCAAGCTGTTGAACCTTTAGTTTAAAACATGATGCTAAGACATAAATTGAACCTCTCTTCATTAGATATAATTTGGAAAAAGAGGAGATTTCAGCTGAATTGAACCATTTTTTTTTCTCATAAGATGAAACCCTTCATTAGGAAAATAGAAGAATCAAGGAAAAAACAATACTCAGGTTTAACTGCCGTTCATCCGATTTTTTTTCTTTTGAAAAGGAAAAAAAGTATAACAGATGAAAGGAAGAAAAGTAATTACCAGGACCCGTAGAAACACAGGGAGTTGGCTGGACATGGAGGAGTATGAAGTTATATGACTGCTGGATGTCTGTTTGAGCAGTCAAGAGATGTGTGCAAGCCCATTCACAGGCACGCATACTCTCCTCGCTCTCCTCCACTGCAACGACTATATTCACCATTTTCTCTCTCCTTGTATTCTCTCGTTGTATTCAGATTCCAAGTACTTGCCAGCTATGGCTGTTCGAATGGATGATTACAGAAAAACATATAAATAGATGATTTGGGTGCCTACAGTTGTTAGCCCATTGAATTACCAGACAAAACAACCTAAGGAAGGCGTTGCTTGTATTTCAAATCTGAAAGTAACAGCTACTTGACGTGGTAATGTATAAATCATCCATCGCCACCGTGATTGTTTCAATCTCTCCTTTTCAAAATAGTGTCAGTAGCCTTTCGCGGGAGAGAATCCGTGGACATATTCAGGACACCGAGTTGGCTGACATGGATGGATGGATTCCAATTCAATAATTCATCTGAAAATGTATACCTATTTTGTTATTTCGAATCCAATTGCACAATACATGCCTATTATCTTATATGATGATCTCATGCATGACGTAGTTTCATGTACACAGATTGTCGTCTTACCGGAAAGGTAGGTGTACTTGCCTATCGTTGAATTTTAAAGATAAGCTACAGGACACTTCACACAGTTAAAAGAGATAGGGTTAAGTTAATATTAAAACAATGTTACACTGTTAAAAGAGATAGGGTTAAGTTAATATTAAAACAATGTTATTGGTTAAATTTTTTATTTTTTGAGTTTTTTAATATAAATTTGGACAAAATCTCTATTTTTTTTGTTGTTTAAATTGTATTTTTGAATACATAAATGAATTCGAGTGTTGAAAAATTTCTAAAGTATTTGGATTATACAAACTTAATCACTCAAATCTGCAGAACCAATCATTAATCACTGAAATTCTGTCAAAATTAAACAGAAAAATTATCTAAAAGATAAAACTTAAAACATGTTCGTACCTTGGCTTTCTCCATAGAGAGCATAGTTACTAGGAGCAGAGTATCAGGTCAAATAAGGCGCAGGCAGCACCCCATAGTAACAAGTTGCAAAGAAAGTTATTTATTTCTCTTGTTTCAATGGACAAGTTGAACGAGACTGACTATATGCATGCAGATGCTCATCTTCTATAGACCGGGTTCCTTGAATGGAGACCTAAATAATAAGGCTTTTCTTACGCTTTCACTCAAATTGAAGACTTGGAAATTTGTAGTATTTTTGTAATTTAAAATCTTTAAAATAAAAATATTAAAATAAATAATTATTTATTCATATAAAGATGTGATTTATAAATCGATTTAGATATCTCATTGGATTATTTATTTCAACATGTATTAACAATGGGATTTGTAAATTCTTATAACAATTGCAGACATGGAAATTTGTAGTATTTTTGTGATTTAAATTTTTTTAAACAAAAATATTGAAATAAATAATCATTTATTCAGTTCAGTATATATCAAAGATGTGATTTGTAAATCGATTTAGATATCTGATTGGATTATTTATTTCAACATGTATTAACAATGTGATTTGTAAATCCTTGTAGATATTTCATTGGAAACTTTTACTATGTAACAAATAAAATGCGAATGTAATTAAGAAAACTAAAACATCATGAAATGTAAATTAGGAAAATTAAGCGAGAAAGTATTCTGATTCAAGAGGATCCCGAACGAGAAGGTGATCCAATCCAGGAGGATCCCGAAGGCAATTTGAAAATCAGAAAGTGCCACATGGTAACAAATGGGTTTGTTTGGTCTCTCTTGAAGGGTTTAGAATCATTTTTCCATGTGATACAATTACATTCTGACACATGGTTCAATAAAAAAAGTGCCACATGGTAGAGAACAGTGAATGGAAAAGTGCCACCATGGAAGAGAACAGTGAATGGGTTTGTTAGCTAATGTGTCATTAGCAAATGTGTTTGGAATCATTTTGATATATAAAATTTATTGTTATATGAATTCTTATTATATAAAAAATAAAATGAAACCCCTACCTTTATGACAGAAGTATATTGCCTTAGTCATTAAACCACAAATTTTGGAAACAATGTAAAAGGAGAATATGAAATATAATTTAGGAAAATTCAGTGAGAAGGGATCCACATGATAGAGAACAGTGAATGGAAAAGTGTCATTTTACTATATAACAAACAAAATGAAAATGTAATTAAGAAAACTAGAAGATCATGAAATGTAATTTAGGAAAATTCAGTTGCCTTCATGACAAAAGTATATTGCCTTAGCCATTAAACCACAAACTTTGGAAACAATGTAAACAAACTTTGGAAACAATGTAAAGGGAGAATATTATTTCTGAAGGGGGGAAGTCTCTTTATTGGGGAATAGGAAAGTATGTGTTCTTTTTTATTGTAAGAAGAAGCTACTGAAGGATGGGGAACCTATGCTATTGTTTTCCTAGAGGACATTAGAGACTGTTTTTTGCAGATTTAAAATTATTATTTCATGTAAAGTGGTGTAATAATGTACTTTGCATCATTCTTAATAGATTGTTTAATAATTTGAAGCGGACCCGGAGATATAGCTCATATGAGTGAACTTTATTGTCAATTTGTTGAGTATTGTTTATGTTATTCAATTCTTGTTTTAAATTTCATTCTTTAAAAATTATTTTTAATTAATTAATCCATTTTTTAACGAAATTGCGATAAATTGAGAAGTTTGTTATAAGAATCTAAATCAAACCTGGAGACATAGCTCATATGGGTGAACTTTTTTATCAATTTGTTGAGTATTTCCTACGTTATTCAATTCGTGTTTTGAATTTCAATCTTTAAATATTGTTTTTTAATTAATTAAGCCAGTTTTGATGGGAAATGCGAGAAATTAAGAAGCTTGTTATAAGAATCTGAATTAGTGTTTTTTTTAAGAATGAAGCATTTAGCACTAAATTTGAATCAATTTTGGTACCAGAGGAGTTGATTAGAGATTTAATCGTATGCTGATTTGGATTTTCACAAGTCTTGGTATTGAATGCTAACCAAGTCTAAGCTCAAGCGAGAAGAAGGTTTGCTTGAAGAGTACAATCTTGAGATTCGTTCAAGATGTGAATGCCAAAGGAAAGCAATGGAATCTCCAAGGGAAGAAAACCTCTTTGAATGTGAAACAATATTTCGGCAAGCCTTTTTGTATACAAAAACCATGGTGTAAGAAATATATAAGGAATGAAAGAAGAACGAAGAAGGCTCAAGTCAAGGTAAATGAGAAGGAGGTGGTGTGACCCTCCTAAAACTCCTCCATCCCCATCCTCTCCTTCAAGTTCAAGTTCCACTTTAATTCCATAGAAAAAACAACCATAGAAAGATGATTCTAATTCGCCTAGACATCTTAGTTGAAATTAGACATGAAACTGGACTTTCCAATATATAATGGAGAGCTTAATGTAGAGAAAATGGATCATTGAATCAGGAAAATTGAAGTATATTACAAGGCTCAAAACATTATGTATGAAGAAGAAAAAGCCCATCTAACTACTCTCCAACTGGGAGGAACGATACTTATCTTGTGGGAGAGTAAGAGTCAAGGAGATCTTCTTATGAATGGTAAAATGATATCTTCCTAGTATGAATTCATAGTTGCATTAAAGAAACAATTTTATCCTTTAGGGTATATGCATTAATCAATAATGGATTAGCATAATCTAAGGAAAAATAAAGGATAGAATGTGCAAGACTATACTCAAGATTTTAGAAAGTGGGCATCGAAATTTGGCATTCTTCTTTATACATTAAAAACTCTTTTGAAGTGTATTGGTGGGTTTCATAACCATTAAAGACTTATTATTTTTATGTTTAATCCAATTAATCTCTATGAAGTCTGTGTCCAAGCCACTCATATCGAGTCAAGGGAATAAAATGTCAAGGACAACTTCTCAAATAAATTTGTTTAGCTAGTTGAAGGCAAGAAAAAAGGAAAGGGTAAAATGAAATGAATAACTACAGTGAATAAAGAAGATGAAAATCTTCCATGTTCACATTGCAAAAATGAAGCACATTTTGAGGCTAAGTGTTGGAAACTTCATCTAGAACTAATACCAAAGAGGTTCAGAAATAAGAAGGGTAATAAGAAGACCATGACTACAATTCAATGGGATCTTGTGTTGGATTCACGTGATGAAACCAAAATCACTTCCATGGGAATACAAGGTACATATTCTTCTTCTAGTTCTAGTGCTAATTTATACTTGTTCTTTAAAATATTAAACTATGCATGATGAAAGGAAAATAAGTCAACTATTTCATATTAGAGTTATCTCTTCGCAAGTTAATCTCATTTATGAAGAAACTGTTAAGACATTGGGACTTGAAACTAAACCTCATCCAAAACCATATCCCTTAGGATGGGTATGTGAAGATGCTAAGATACATGTATCTAAATAATGTAAGCTCAAATTTGCAATCATCTCTAAGTTCATAGATGAGGTAGATTTAGATGTCGTGCCACTTGGTATTTGTGGAATTGTTTTTGGAATTCCTTATTTGTATGGTATGAAAGATATCTTCTATAGGGAGGAGAACATGTATCATCTTACAATGGATGGTATTGAGCATATTGTAAGAGCCTATCATGTTAATACTAACTTTTCTCTTGTTACTAAAGGACAAATGAAAAGGCTTGTAAATGCAAGTAAGAATTTTGTACGCATGATTGTAAAAGCTAAGAGTTATGGTAAATCCAAAGCTCTCAAAGGGTGTGATCCTAAACATAAAAATGAATTAGTTAAGATCCTTTCTAACTATGATGAAGTGTTTTAGGAACCACAAGGATTACCTCAAAAATGAGAGATACAACATGAGATTTAGTTACAACAAGATGCACCTCTTCCTAACATTGGCATGTATAGGTTATTTGTGACTAAGAATGAAGAAATAAAGAAGCAAGTTTGGGATTTTCTTGAGAAATAAGTCATTCTAAAAGGTGTCTCTCATGTGAATCACCCATTTAATTGTTGGTACCAAAGAAATACAATACATGGAGAGTGTGTGTGCATTTTCAGGCATTGAATAAAATTACAGTGAAGAACCATTACCCTCTTCCTCATATTGATGATTTGTTGGATCAATTAAAAATTAAAACCTATTTCACTAAGTTATAATTATGAAGTGGTAATCATCAAATAAGATTAATCAAGATAACATTTGTAAAATTGCTTTTAAAATGAAACAGGGTTTATTTGAATGGTTGGTTACGTCCTTTAGGATTTGTAATGTTCCCACTACTTTCATACAGGTTATGAATGATGTATTTAGGTCATTCATAGATGATTTTGTAATAGTATACTTAGATGATATACCGATCTCCAGTAAAATTTGGGAATATCAGGTAAAGAATGTTAAGAGAGCCTTAGATGTTTTGAAAAAGGAGAATTTGTACCTAAAATGTCAAAATGTGAATTTGGGAAAACATCTTTATTTTATTTGGGCTATAGTAGTAGGGTGACATGAATTGAAAGTTGATCCCTATAGAGTTGAAGCTATTATGAAGTGGCTTAAGCCTAATAATGTAACAGAAGTTAGGAGCTTCCTACAAGTAGTTCAATATTGGAGGAAGTTCATTCCTAACTTTTCTTTTAGGGTGACGCGAATTGAAAGTTGATCCCTATAAAGTTGAATCTATTATGAAGTGGCCTAAGCATAATAATGTAACAGAAGTTAGGAGCTTCCTACAAGAAGATCAATATTGGAGGAAGTTCATTGCTAACTTTTCTTATATTGCATCTCCTTTACATGTTTTGACAAGTACTAAGTAGGCCTTTCAGTGGGGAGGTAAACAACAAAAATACTTCAATACCTTCAAAGAAAAGAACAATACAACCCTAGTTCCAGCGTTGTCATATTTAGAGAAAACATTTGAGATTGAAACTAATGAAAGTGATTATTCCATAGGAGAAGTGTTAATACAAAGGAGGAAACTAGTTTGTTACCATTCTAATACCTTCACTAGTGCGGGAAGAAATTATTTTACTTATGAAAAATAATTGTGTGCTTTGGTTCAAAGTGTGAAGATGTGGAAACACTATTTGATGGACAAAGAGACGATCATCCATATAGATCATCATCCTTTGCAGTATATTCAATTACATACCAATCTACAACATCACATCCTTTCTCATGGATGGGATTTTTGCAAAAATTACACTTGGTCATTAGGTATAAGAAAGTTATATAAAACAAAGTTGTCAAAATGTTATCTAGACCTTTTGTTAATGCATCCATTGTTTTATAGCATAGTTCATTATCTTCTTAAAGTTATATTGAACAATAATGTTGGAGATGGATATTTTAAGGATGTTTATGAAACACTAATACATGGTACTAAAGTGGATGAATTAGATTATCATGTACATGAAATTTTTTTATATCATCTTGGTAAATTGTCTATTCCATAAGATGAAATAGTGAATTTAGTTAGACAAGAACATACTTCTCTCATTTCTAGTTATTTTCGTATAGGAAAAATAATAGGTCTATTACAACAATATTGTTATTGGCCTCGAATGTATGAAACCATGTCCAAATATGTAAAAGGATGTGTGGTGTGTGCCACTAGAAAAACAATTAATAGAAAATTGGGTTTGTATATGTCACTTCCTATACCTTCTCGTCTATGAAAAAGTGTTTCTATGGATTTTGTAGGGGGTTTGTGTATGTATAGGAAAGTTCATGATTATCTATATGTTGGTTTGGAAAGATTTAGAAAAATGTGTGTTTTAGTGCCCTGTAAGAAATAAGTGATAGGAGAAGGGACTACACAGTTATTCTTCAAGCATGTTTGGATTTATTTTAGTTTTCTCACATCCATTGTATCTGATCGTGACTCTCACTTTCTTGGGGAATTTCGGTCAACTTTGTGGGAGTTAATGGACACTAAGCTTCAGAAGAGCACTACTTTTCATCAATAGAGCAATGGACAAACTAAAGTGGTAAAAAAGACATTGGTACACTTACTTTGAGGATATTGTAACAATCATCCTAAGATTTAGGATGAGCAATTGTATTATATGTACAACATGTCTATAATCATGTCATACATTCTTCAACACAAAGGTATCCTTTTGAGACATGTTTTAGTTATTTTCCTAAGTCTCCTATGGCCTTAACGTTTGGGAAAGATTAAGTGGAATATGGATGTAATGATGAAGACAAAGCCAACAAGTTCATATATAAGATCCAATTGGTTCATCAAGCCATACCAGAAAAATTGGAAAATATCCAAGCCAAGTGTAAGGCTAGGCATGACAAGCGTCAAGTTGATCATCACTTCCAAGTTGGTGATCAAGTTTGGTTATACATTAACAAAGAACACATTAAAGGTGAAGGTAAAAATAATAAGTCAATCAGGTACGATCCATTTGAAA
>JZKD02S1683948.1:692672-742861 GCA_000966675.3 Picea glauca
ATGCTAAAAAGATTACATCCACTTTTTATTTATAGAGTTTTTTAGAAGGATCTTCAAGATTTAAAGACTTCACGGGAAATATTTGGAAGATATGGTGGTGGTTGATGGAAGTTTTGGTTTTAAAAGCGGTTGGTAGAAATTAATCCAAACAACACTCTCTCTAATTTCTACTACTAATTACATCAATGGTCCTTTGATCTGCAATGTTGTAGGATGAGTTCTCCATTGTTGACAAGTTCTAGAATGAAGTGATATCTAGTGTCAATATGTTTTGTTCTCTTGTGAAAAACATGATTATTTGATAGTGCAATGGTGGACTTGTTGTCACAATAGATTGTAGTAGGCTCCTCTTCATTATGCATTAGATCCTTTAATATTCTTCACATCCAAACTCCTTCACATGCAGTCGATGTACTTGCTACATAATCTTCTTCTGCTGATGAGATTGTTACTATTGGTTGTTTCTTTGATGCCCATGCCACAACTCCTGTTCCAAGATGAAACATATATCCAGATGTGCTCTTTCTATCATGCAAAATCATTATTTGTGTCTCCAACCAATTGCAAATTATTTGTAGTAGAATACAGTATACCATGATTCATAGTTCCTGCAATGTATCTTAGTAACCTTTTTCCTGCTTGCTAATGTGAATTCTTTGGTCTGTCCATGAATATGGAAATCAAAGTGACTGCATACATTATATCTGGCCTAGTCGTTGTGAGATACATCAAACTTCCAACCAATTTTTTGAATATTGTTGAATCAAAATCCATCTCGTTTTGTTCTCTACTTAGTTTTGTGCCAATTTCCACAGGTGTAGAAACTAGACTGCAATTTATCATTTTAAACCTTTTTAAAACATCTTTTCCATATTTACTTTGGCAAATAAAATGCCCAAGTATCATTTTGTGTGACTTCAATGCCAAGAAAATATTTCATTAACCCCAAGTTTGTCATCTCAAATTCTTTCTTCATTGTTGATTTAAACATATCAATAGAGATATTATCTATATAGATCAAATCATCAACATATAGGCAAACAATCAATATCTGACCTTGTTCATTGACTTTGGTGTATAATGTAGGCTCACTAGTGCTTCTTATGAATTTTATCATGTATGAATCTATCATGTTATACCACACTCTTGGTGCTTGCTTCAATCCATAAAGTGTCTTCTTGAACTTGTAAACCTTGTCTTCTTGTCATTTTACTTCATTCCTAGTGGTTGTTGTACACAGACTTCTTCTTTTAAATATCCACTCAAGAAGGATGATTTGACATCCATTTGATAAAATTTCCAACTGTGTTGAGCCGTAATAGCTAGTAGCATCCTAATTTTGTCAAGTCTTGCTAAGAGTGAAAATTTTTCATTGTAATCAAGTCCATATTCTTGTGCAAATACTTTAGCTACTAATCTTTCCTTATATTTGTCAACTTCTCCATTTGTCTTATATTTAGTTTTATAAACCCATTTCACACCTATGTGTTCTTTCTCCTTAGGTAAATCAACTAGATCCCATGTATCATTTTTTTTAATAGATTCCATTTCATCATTCATTGCATTAATCCAATGTTCTTCCTTAATTGCATCCTCAAAATATATAGGATCTTGAGTAAATAATGCAAAATTAGAATGCAAATCTATCCTATCTCCTTGATCATATATTTCTTGCAAGCTTCTAGTCTTTTTTCCTCTTTATCTTGGTCTTAATGATTCAAGTGTAGGATTTGAGTCATAACTTACTTGTGGAATTGATGTTTCTCCTTGTTCAACTTGCCTTTGTGAGTTTTCTTCATGTGGAATTATTGATGGTATTCCTCCTTGCTCATTTGATTGTTCTCCTTGACCTTTTTCTCTTTGTTCTTTATATAGTATTGGTGTATCTATAATTGTCTTTTCTATATTGCCATCCCATGATTCTTCCTCTTAGAATAAAAAATCTCTACCTACAATGATTTTCTTGGTTATAGGATTAAACAACTTATATACCTTAGATTGTTCATCATAACCAACAAAAATGCATTTTTCACTTTTATCATCCAATTTACTCCTTGTTTGTTTAGGCACATGTGTATATGAAATACAACCAAATACTTTAAAATAAGAAACAATATGATGCTTACTACTCCATGCTTGTTGAGGAATCATGACCCTCACAATATTTTTTGGACTTCTGTTCAATATATAAACTGCACAAGCTACTGCTTCAACCCAATATTCATTAGATAGATTCTTTCCTTTCAACATGCTTCTTGCCATCTTCATTATTGTACGATTCTTCTGTTCTGCAACACCATCAATGTTGAGGTGTATAGCTTGTAGTGAAATGCTTCTTTATTCCGTGATACCTGCAATACTCCAAAAACTCATTTGATTTGTATGCTCCTCCTCTATCTAATCTCAATATCTTAATGGATAGACCATTATGTTTCTCAACCAAAACCTTGAATTCCTTAAACTTGTCAAATGTTTCAGATTTGTGTTTGAGAAAATAGACCCATGTTTTTCTACTATAATCATCAATTAATCTTAAAAAATATATGCTCCCCCCTAATGATAGTGTTTTCATTGGACCACATAAATCTGTATGCACAATTTCTAAAGGTGCCCAAGCTCTATATGACATTTCTTTTGGAAATATTTTCCTATGTTGCTTGCCCAATACAACTTTCACATGAACTTATTGGTGCTTGGATAGGTGGTAAACCTCTTACCATTTCATTTCTTTGCAACAAACACAATCCTTTGGAGTTTAGAAGGCCACACCTCAAGTGCCATACCCATGCTTGGTCTTGACTTGATGCCTTGAAACTTGCTCCAATTTTCTCCATCATTTCACTGTTCATGTGAAGTGGGAACATTCTGTTGTTTGTCATTTCAATCTTTGCAATCACCATTTTACTAGGACTAATATCAAATATAGTGCATACATTATTCTCAAGATAAACTCTATAACCCTTTTGAGTAAGTTGTCCTACACTTATGAGATTATGCTTCAAACCAGGTACAAAATAAACATCAGGGATAGTTTTTTGCCCAATCCTTGTTAATACATTAATTGCACCTTTTCCCATGACTTCTACAATGTTATCATTACCCAATTTAATTTGTGATTTAATTGATGTATCCAAATCCTCAAACAACTCTTTAATTCCAGTCATATGGTTACTACAACTACTATCAAGAAACCAGATGTTACTTGAATTTTCTTGAGCTACATGACATGTAATAAACAATGTCTCAGAACTACTCTAAGAGAAATTTGCATTCTAACTTTCTCATATCTCCTTGTTTCTTTTGGCATTCATTTGCAAAGTGACCATACTTCTTGTAGTAATAAAATTGAATCTTTGATTTGTCATACCTTTGTGATTCCTGATTGTTATTTCTTTCCCTTGAGATGAAATTTTGATTTCTCCTTCCTCTCAGATCTTGATTCTATCTTTCTTCTCTTTGAAAATTATTTCTTCCTCTTCCTCTTCCCATGAATCCCAAATTTCCTCTTCCTCTGCCTCTGCCAAATGTCATTTGTGTTTTGAATGCATGCTCTAATGAGGTATTGTCATTCCTGTTCAACCTGTTTTTATAATTTTTCAAGGATCCAACCAACTCATCCATAGAATATGTAGTCAAATCTTTAGATTCTTCAATTACCACAACAATTGCATCAAATTCTCTTGAAAAACTTCTTAAAACCTTTTCTACAACCTTTTGATCCACTAGTTCATCACCATTTTTCTTATCTCATTAACCAGATCCGTAACACGATATGTAAACTGATCTATTGAATCAAAATCTTTCATTTTCAATTTTTCAAATTCTCTTCTAAGTGCTTGGAGTTTGGCAATTTTTACCTTACTAGTGCCTTCATAGGATATCTTTAGAATGTCCCATGCTTGCTTGGCTGTAGTCGCTGATTTAATCCTTCCAACAACTGAATCATCTAATGCTAGTCCAATTATCTGCAAAGCCCTTTTATTCTTTTGCCTATTTTCATCAACACTCAAAATATTCATTGATTTAGAGGTAGTTTGGGCAACTCATTATCCTTTCACAATGGGTTTTAAAGAGTAAAGTGCTCTGCTAAAAAACCTTAGTAGATTCTAAGTCTCGAGGGGGAAACCCCGTCGTAATGAAGAAGTAGCTTCCTTCCAGGCTATGGTGACGGCTTATGCCGAAACTTGAAAAGCCCAGCCTCCCATATTTGTGAAGTGCTATGAGGAAATATCAAAAGCCAAGCTTTTGTCCACTTCTTTGCGGCGTAGATCCCTTACCTTAATTGATCGCTGCTTGGTAGGTCAATTCAATGGGATTTGGCTTTCCCCAAAGTGAAGTGGGAAGAAGCAAAGGAAAACATAGAAAACTGAAGAACACACTGAACAATTTTATTGCCATGCTAAAAAGATTACATCCACCTCTTATTTATAGATTTTTTTAGAAGGACATTCAAGATTTAAAGACTTCACGGGAAATATTTGGAAGACATGTCGGTGGATATGGCAGTGGTTGATGGAAGCTTTGGTTTTAAAAGTGGTTGGTAGAAATTAATCCAAACAACACTCTCCCTAATTTCTACTACTAATTACATCAATGGTCCTTTGATCTGCAATATTGTAGGATGAGTTCTCCATTGTTGACAAGTTCTAGAATGAAGTGATATCTAGTGTCAATATGCTTTGTTCTCTTGTGAAAAACACGATTATTTGATAGTGCAATGGTGGAATTGTTGTCACAATAGATTGTAGTAGGCTCCTCTTCATTATGCATTAGATCCTTTAATATTCTTCACATCCAAACCGCTTCACATGCAGCTGATGTACCTACTACATACTCTTCTTCTGTTGATGATATTGTTACTATTGGTTGTTTCTTTGATGCCCATGCTGCAACTCCTGTTCCAAGATGAAACACATATCCAGATGTGCTCTTTCTGTCATGCAAAATCATTATCTGTGTATCCAAGTAACTGCAAATTATTTGTAGTAGAATACAGTATACCATGATTCATAGTTCCTGCAATGTATCTTAATAACCTTTTTCCTGCTTGCTAATGTGAATTCTTTGGTGTGTCCATGAATATGGAAATCAAAGTGACTCCATACATTATATCTGGCCTAGTCGTTGTGAGATACATCAAACTTCCAACCAATTTTTTGAATATTGTTGAATCAAAATCCATCTCGTTTTGTTCTCTACTTAGTTTTGTGCCAATTTCCACAGGTGTAGAAACTAGACTACAATTTATTATTTTAAACCTTTTTAAAACATCTTTTCCATATTTACTTTGGCAAATAAAATGCCCTTATCATCTAGTGTGACTTCAATGCCAAGAAAATATTTCATTAACCCCAAGTTTGTCATCTCAAATTCCTTCTTCATTGTTGATTTAAACATATCAATAGAGATATTATCTGTATAGATCAAATCATCAACATATAGGCAAACAATCAATATMTGACCTTGTTCATTGACTTTGGTGTATAATGTAGGCTCACTAGTGCTTCTTATGAATTTTATCATGTATGAATCTATCATGTTATACCACACTCTTGGTGCTTGCTTCAATCCATAAAGTGTCTTCTTCAACTTGTAAACCTTGTCTTCTTGTGATTTTACTTCATACCTGGTGGTTTTTGTACACAGACTTCTTCTTTTAAATATCCATTCAAGAAGGATGATTTGACATCCATTTGATAAAATTTCCAATTGTGTTGAGCTGTAATAGCTAGTAGCATCCTAATTTTGTCAAGTCTTGCTACGAGTGAAAATTTTTCATTGTAATCAAGTCCATATTCTTGTGCAAATACATTAGCTACTAATCTTTCCTTATATTTTTCAACTTCTCCATTTGTCTTATATTTAGTTTTATAAACCCATTTCACACCTATGTGTTCTTTCTCCTTAGGTAAATCAACTAGATCTCATGTATCATTTTTTTAATAGATTCCATTTCATCATTCATTGCATTAATCCAATGTTCTTCCTTAATTGCATCCTCAAAATATATAGGATCTTGCGTAAATAACGCAAAATTAGAATGCAAATCTATCCTATCTCTTTGATCATATATTTCTTGCAAGCTTCTAGTCTTTTTTCCTCTTTATCTTGGTCTTAATGATTCAAGTGTAGGATTTGAGTCATAACTTACTGGTGGAATTGATGTTTCTCCTTGTTCAACTTGCCTTTGTGAGTTTTCTTCATGTGGAATTCTTGATGGTATTCCTCCTTGCTCATTTGATTGTTCCCCATGACCTTTTTCTCTTTATTCTTCATATAGTATTGGTGTACCTATAATTGTCTTTTCTATATTGCCTTCCCATGATTCTTCCTCTTAGAATAAAAAATCTCTACCTACAATGATTTTCTTGGTTATAGGATTAAACAACTTATATACCTTAGATTGTTCATCATAACCAACAAAAATGCATTTTTCACTTTTATCATCCAATTTACTCCTTGTTTGTTTAGGCACATGTGTATATGAAATACAACCAAATACTTTAAAATAAGAAACAATATGATGCTTACTACTCCATGCTTGTTGAGGAATCATGACCCTCACAATATTTTTTGGACTTCTGTTCAATATATAAACTGCACAAGCTACTGCTTCAACCCAATATTCATTAGATAGATTCTTTCCTTTCAACATGCTTCTTGCCATCTTCATTATTGTACGATTCTTCTGTTCTGCAACACCATCAATGTTGAGGTGTATAGCTTGTAGTGAAATGCTTCTTTATTCCGTGATACCTGCAATACTCCAAAAACTCATTTGATTTGTATGCTCCTCCTCTATCTAATCTCAATATCTTAATGGATAGACCATTATGTTTCTCAACCAAAACCTTGAATTCCTTAAACTTGTCAAATGTTTCAGATTTGTGTTTGAGAAAATAGACCCATGTTTTTCTACTATAATCATCAATTAATCTTAAAAAATATATGCTCCCCCCTAATGATAGTGTTTTCATTGGACCACATAAATCTGTATGCACAATTTCTAAAGGTGCCCAAGCTCTATATGACATTTCTTTTGGAAATATTTTCCTATGTTGCTTGCCCAATACAACTTTCACATGAACTTATTGGTGCTTGGATAGGTGGTAAACCTCTTACCATTTCATTTCTTTGCAACAAACACAATCCTTTGGAGTTTAGAAGGCCACACCTCAAGTGCCATACCCATGCTTGGTCTTGACTTGATGCCTTGAAACTTGCTCCAATTTTCTCCATCATTTCACTGTTCATGTGAAGTGGGAACATTCTGTTGTTTGTCATTTCAATCTTTGCAATCACCATTTTACTAGGACTAATATCAAATATAGTGCATACATTATTCTCAAGATAAACTCTATAACCCTTTTGAGTAAGTTGTCCTACACTTATGAGATTATGCTTCAAACCAGGTACAAAATAAACATCAGGGATAGTTTTTTTTGCAATCTTTGTTAATACATTAATTGCACCTTTTCCCATGACTTCCACAATGTTATCATTCCCTAATTTAATTTGTGATTTAACTGATGTATCCAAATCCTCAAACAAATCTTTAATTCCAGTCTTATGGTTACTACAACTACTATCAAGAAACCAAATGTTACTTGAATTTTCTTGAGCTACATGACGTATAATAAACAATGTCTCATAACTACTCTCAGAGAATTTGCATTCAACTTTCTCATATCTCCTTGTTTCTTTTGGCATTCATTTGCAAAGTGACCATACTTCTTGCAGTAATGAAATTGAATCTTTGATTTGTCATACCTTTGTGATTCCTGATTGTTATTTCTTTCCCTTGAGATGAAATTTTGATTTCTCTTTCCTCTCAGATCTTGATTCTATCTTTCTTCTCTTTGAAAATGATTTCTTCCTCTTTCTCTTCCCATGAATTCCAGATTTCCTCTTCCTCTGCCTTTTCCAAATGTCATTTGTGTTTTGAATGCATGCTCTAATGAGGTATTGTCATTCCTTTTCAACCTATCTTTATAATTTTTCAAGGATCCAACCAACTCATCCATAGAATATGTAGTCAAATCTTTAGATTCTTCAATTACCACAACAATTACATCAAATTTTCTTGAAAAACTTCTTAAAACCTTTTCTACAACATTTTGATCCACTAGTTCATCACCATTTTTCTTATCTGATTAACCAAATCCATAACACGATATGTAAACTGATCTATTGAATCAAAATCTTTCATTTTCAAGTTTTCAAATTCTCTTCTAAGTGCTTGGAGTTTGGCAATTTTTACCTTACTAGTGCCTTCATACGATATCTCTAGAATGTCCTATGCTTGCTTGGCTGTAGTGGCTGGTTTAATCCTTCCAACAATTGAATCATTCAATGCTTGTCCAATTATCAGCAAAGACCTTTTATTATTTTGCCTATTTTCATCAAACTTTTTATTTTCATCAACACTCAAAATAGACTTATCTTGTGGTTCAGTATAACCAATCATTACTATATTTTATAGCTCATATGAATCAAATGCTAATTTCATTTTAAATGCCCAATTATCATAATTTTTCCCAGCAAATATTGGAATCATAAGTTGTTGATACATGCGTGATGCCATCTTTAAAAAAATATCAAGCCCTAAATTTTTTTTTAGCAAAATTTGAGCTACACAATATCACTCACATGATGGATAAATACTGCCAAGATTTAATGTTCAGGTAACCTTTCTAAAATAACCCTTGTTATTTACAAACAACCAACCTTTAATTTATTGAGGCAACATCTATCTTGTAGATCTTAATTCTCCAGCTCATGTAATCCATATCAGAGCAAGTAACTTTTTGGTGATTAAGCATAATAAGCCAATATGCTAATAACCAAAATCAAATTTTTGAATTTATCATACAAAAAAATATACCGTTTGTATAGTTCAAGTATCAACCTTCAGAACTACATTATAGGCTACTTGAATATATTTGTGCAGAAAGGAATTTGCATATATACTAAGAAACCGACCGCCAAATCAAAGAGAAATATAATTCTTAAATTTTTCAGTTTCAACAAATCTAGCAGTAATCAACAACTTGAAACCCATCAGGAATGTCAACTCGACTACTAAAATGAAGACTTACAGGGACAAAAACCCTTCTAATTTATTTTGTGGATATCCATGAACATTTCCAAACCGAAGCTCCTCCTTCTCCTCTACACAAAGCTTATCTTCACAACTTTCTCTTCCTCCTCCTCACAGAGCTTCTCTTCACTCTTTAGATCTACACCGAATCACATAGCTCTTCACAACACTCAGGTGCTTCACAACTCTCATGGCCCTCACAAATCTTCTAGATCTGATACCAGGATAAAGTGGGTAGAAGCAAAGGAAAACAAAGAAAACTGAAGAATAGACTGAACGATTTTATTTCCATGCTAAAAAGATTACATCTGCCTCTTATTTATAGAGTTTTTTAGAAGGATCCCAAGAATCCAAAGACTTCACAGAGTGGGAAATATCTGGAAGACATGTCGGTGGATATGGCAGTGGAGGAACAATAATAGGTGGTTTATGGAAGGTTTGGTATTAAAAGAGGTTGGTAGAAATTAATCCAACCAACACAAAGATGGTGGCAACTTGGGTTCAAAAATCGTGGAAACCCCATATCAAAGGGAAATTGCACCAGTTTTTATGTGGAAGGGTTTTTTATTCTTTTCTATTAGAGTATAAAGAGGACACAAGATTGATTTTCCGTAGGGGTCTGTACTTCCTAGGAGCCAGAGGAATGTATCTGAATAGATGGTCATTGGATTTTAATCCTGAGAATGATATTCCTTCTTCTATTCCTATTTGGGTGCGGCTTCAACACCTTCCACTTCATTTCTATAGAGATGATGCACTAAGGTGCATTGGTAACACTCTTAAGAAATATATTGATAGGGTAGATACTAGGGAAAACATGTTCTCATGTGCAAGAATTTGTGTCGAAGTAGACTTGAGAAAAGGGCTTCCTGAGGCCGTGCAGATTTCACTAGAAAAATGGAAGCATTTGCAACAAACTGACTATGAGCAACTCTCATTTAAGTAAAAAGTTTTCCATGAATATTAACACTTCACTAAGTATTGTAAGAAAACCGGTAATCAACAAAACCTTGTAGTAGGGATGGAACAATAGAAAGAGGTGCCCAAAAACTCCGGCCATGGAGGAAATGATAATGCGAGAGCTTGTTCTTAGTTGGGATTTACCGCTATTGTGAGTAAGACATTTGGTGGTTGAAAAAGGGGCTCTTCTACATCTAGTACCTTGGTTGTCGTTCCGGGGATGTTTTGTGGAATAATAGATTTGAAGCATTGGCTAGAAATACACCTAACCATATTAAGGAGGGAAAGGGGAAACTAGGGAAAGAAGAAGTAGATAAAGTGATGCTAGGGGAGCCCCCTTTAGTCCAATTGATCCCTCAATCCCTAAAAAGGGGGAAATCCGGGAATGAAAGTGAATCCAAAGAAACAACCACTAGGAAGGAAGGTTAAGGGAAAATCTTGGAAGACAAGAGCATAGAAATAAAAGGCCTTGAAGAAGTGGAGATTTTCAAGGATGTAGAGATGGTGTTCCCTTATTCAAAGTTAAAAGAATCATAGGTTTGCTACTCTACAAATAATGAAGAAAAGGAAAAGGCTTCGAAAGAGAATCTTCCGAGGCAATTTGGAAGAAAGACTACCAAAACACTAAGGGAAGAGAAAGAACAAAAGGAAATAATGATGGGTTCATAGAAATCCTTGGAAAAAGTGATGGGAACCAATCAAAAGACACAAAAATCATTTGGAACTAGTATGTATCCAAAAGGATCCCCCCAAACTCAACAAATAATTTCAATAGTCTCCTAGAATTACAGGGGTTGGGAAATAATCCCAAAGTAAAAACGGTAAAAGATATTATTAAATAAAAAAAAAATTGTATTATCCTGCTCAAGGAGACCAAAATGCAAGTGAAAGAAGCAATAATAATTGGGAAAGGTAATTGGAAAGGTTGTAATGGACTAGCGGAGAACTTGAGAAGAGCATCTGGGGATTTATTCTCCCCGTGGAATGCTTAGGAGGTAAGTATGGAATTTGCATATCAAACCCCAAACTAGATTTTATCTAAGTTTATGTTTTTAGGAAGTGGAAAGAAGTTATTTTTATTCAATGTTTACATGCCGATTAGTTATGTAGATAAAAATCTTGTTGGCACTCAATATTAAACCTGAACAAACCAGAAGCTTTAAAATATTATATGCTAGTTGGATATTTCAATGTAACCATGCATAATTAAGAAAAAGAGAGGTGGAAATATATTGAGGAACCCTTTCTGACACTGGATGGAAGAATTGGTCACAAATTGAGACCTCCTTGAAATCAAGTCAATTAAAGGAAGATTCACCTGGTCAAACAAAAGAATAGGACAAGGCTATATCACAACAATATTAGACCACTTATTGGTTCATAGCAATATCATTTTGAAACACCAACCATTAAAGTTAAACATCATCTCAGCAAGCACCTTGGATCATAAACCAATTTCCTTAATCCTCAAGGAAACTACATATTATGGATCATTTCCTTTCATTTACATGCCTCTTTGTTTGAAAAATGGAAATGCATATGAGGTTGTTGAAAAATCCTTCCAAATTTGGATTCCAAGCACTCCAATTTATATCTGGGAACACAGGCTTAAATGTGTAAAGCATGCCCTAAAGGATTGGGCCAAATCCATCTTCTTCACTCCCTTGAAAGTAAAGGAAAGAATAAGGGGAAAGATATAGGAGCTTCAAAGAAATATGGATAATTTGGAGATCACCAAAACAGTCTAGGAAGAGGAAGTTAAATTGCAACATCAATTAAACAAGGCCATCAAAAATGAGGAGGAGAATTGGCATTTGAAATCCTGCATCTTATGGATAAAGGATGGGGACAAAAACACTAGCTTCTTCCAAAAACAAGAAAAATCTAGGATATCCAAAAATAATGTTTATGAAATAACTTTGGAGGATGGCACAAAGATTATAGACTATGAGGGAATTAAGGAGGCAACCAAGGCACATTTTCATAATCTTTACTCAATTCAAGCAAAGGCATAAATTAGGAACATGGAGGTGATGCTTGAGCATATTCCCATTTTGATATCAGTAGAGGACAATAGTGCATTAACTCAACCTATTGAGGAGGAAGATGTCAAGAAGGAAATATGGAGTTTAGACCCAGATAAAGCACCAGGTCCAAGAGGTGTTTCAATTTCCTTTTATTGAAGATTTTGGGATCTAATCAAATATGATCTATGCAGAATAATGAAGTACACTCATAAATATTTCAAGCTTGTGGGAAAAACAAATTTCCCCTTTCTTGCTCTTTTCCCAAAGGAGGTGAACCCCTCTTCCTTTTCAATATTCAGATCAATTTCCCTTTTCAATGCAGATTATAAGATAATGACTAAGATCATAGCTCTTAGAGTAAAATATTTTATGCCCAAGATTATTTCCACTAACTAGAGTGGTTTTATGTAGAACAAAAAAATTTCAATAACATTGTTCTTGTGTAGGAATCCTTTCACTTGAGTGAGGGAGCGGGGGGGAAAAGAATGGTCATCAAGGTGGACATGGCCAAAGCTTTCGATTGGGTGAGGAATTCCTTCCTTTTTTAGGTTATGATGAAATTTGGGTTCATCTCCAATTTCATTCAGTGGGTTGCCTCCTATAAAAGAGTACCTTGGATTTCTCATATAGTGAATGAAACACCCTCTTCCTTCTTTCAGTGTAGCAGGGGTTTGTGGGAAGGCTTCCCATTGTCACCCCTATTATTTTTCATTATGGTCGACTCCATTAGCCTTAAATTGGCATCTGAAAGGGATTTGCATAACCTTTGAGGTGTGAAAATAGTTAGAGGGCTCCAAAATATAAACCACTCCCATTTTGTGGATGATGAACTTTTAATGGGGGGTTCTTCTCCTATAATTTCTACAAGGTTAAAAAATACTTTAGATGCTTACATAGATGCCCCAAGGGGATCCCTAAGCAAAAGGAAGTGAGAAAGGTTTTGTTGGAATAACAATTTAAGAGAGATTAACAATGTATCTAGAATCCTTTAGTTCCCTTTGAATGAAAAATGGACATCTTTCAGATATCTGGGCATCCCCATCTCCCAAAAAAGTTCATCCTCTCAGGTCTGGAACAATAGTATAGAAAAGATCAATGTGAAATTTTCACAATGGGGTGCTCACTGGCTTAATCTAGTGAGAAGAGTTATCTTAATCAAATATGTTATTTCTTCTCTTCCAATATATCAGTGCTCTAGTTTAATGGCACCCCAATGCATTATGAATAAGATTTCCCAACAAACCAGGAAATTCCTTTGGCATGGAAATAAGTTTTGAGTCTAGAGAAATATTTTTATATTTGATTGTTGAAGTACATGCTAGAATAGACCATTAGCATCCATGAAATTCAAGCATTGTTGGGTTAGCAATAAACATATGGATTAAATATCAATGTATTACTAGCAACAATTATATGGAATCTATGCAACGCTGAGAATAAAATGATTTTAGAAAGGATAATATAATATTCACATATCCCAAGTAAAGCTCCAGTGGTAATAGAATATTCTATACTACCTCATGAATGGTCACTTGAAGGAACAATATGCCTTGACAACTTGTAGGTATGAGAAACAAATAAGAGACAACATGAAAGCAACTTTTTCTAGTCTTTCTTATGTAGTTTTTCCAATTTCAAGATACCACAACATGCTTGTGGACATGTACATATATGAAAAGAAAAAAGAAAAAAAAAAAGAAAAGTTATAATTGTAAATGCACATAAGATCTAGTTTATTGCTCCCAACATTGCAACTTTTATGCAGTATCTAGTCACCATATCATGTTGAAGAAAAATAAAAGAGTATCTAGCCATGTTATTAGAGAAACAAACTATAGATATTCCACTTGATCCAGAGTTGGAAAAGATGTTGCTTTCTTTGATATAGGGCGATGAACTTCCAACCTCCAACATACAGGATATTACCCCTATACTGGAGATACTCCAAGGAATGGTAGTCGTTGGGTGTGTTGTGGGGATTCACAGTCCTTACCTTTTGATCTAGAATTATTTCTCAATGATTTTTTATTGAAAAAAAACCCTAATTTGGGTTCTTATAWCAAGATTCTAATTTTCCCRCAATTTCTTTAAAAAATGGTATATTTCATTAAAAATTAATATTTAAATAYTRAAATTTAAAAAAATTACTAAAATAACATAAGAAATACTCAAAATATTGATAACARAGTTCACACATATGGGTTGTGTCTCCARKTCTACTTCAAGTGATGAACCAAYTCATTARTAAGGATCCAAAGTACATTATTACACCTCTTTACATCAAATAATGGTCTTCAATCTGCAAAAGCGATCTTTGATTTCCTCTATGAAGAAAATAACATAGGTTCCCCAACMTTCAATGAATTATTCCTACAATAAAATCAAAATAGAATTTCCTATTCTCCCAATGAAGGGGATTACCCACTTCACAAATAATATTCTCCCCCTTACCCTCRTATCAAGTGTCTAGGAAGARMAATCGAYGAGGGATGACCACCGAGGTAGAAAACCATGTTCCYAYCATTCTCACTGACGTGYGATCACCTMCCATCACTCCCGTCACCTCCATTAATGGACTTTRAMTCSACTACAACTCAACATCCCACTCRGAGAACTACTCCCCATGACTGYCATTCTCRTCATGGATAACAKGTAAGACAAAAAATAYAATCCAYGCTCTTGTCCTGTGCCTCTCATCCAGATCCTCACCATGGAAGGTCCCTCAACCATCAAAMTAACTCATTKCACTCCTYATGTTCATCATGGCACCATTGTYRTTACCTTCCTYRACAGTTTKCCYCATCATATTTCTTTCCCTCCYRASCCCATTTGGTTCTRCCACCTTTCTCCAGCTCTGCTCGAACACTGCTCCAACTCTTTCCACCCTATGYASACTCCCCTCCCTATCTTCTCCACACATTATGTTTTTCCCAGAACCACCATGAATCGAGGAAGAGGTTGAGGAAGAACCTCCCAACRTCTTCRTCGTCTCACTAGCTCCTGGCTAGCTRCAACAACTACAAAATCCTCTGAYTCCTATGAAGCCCACAMTTTGTTGARAATTCAAGWGGACAWTGACCTTGTGGAAGMTAATKTCATAATACTTCAAATATATGTCTCATACGACCAGGTTCAAGAGGAAACTCACTCTTGGRTTATCRACACWGGMAATACCAAATCCCACATATCTCACTACCTRCAGACGATTGAATTATAYTGGAACATGAAAYTCCTGCTTCGAYRTGATCTGATGGACATAAAATATYACAAGGAAKARATCATGCTCGATTTGGAYGAGATAAAGGCTCAATTGTGTCTCCAAGACCTCAAGATGAACCTCCTTGCAAAGAAACTYGYGGGATTGGATTTCTCAACCCTYGGCCTRGACGATGTTCRAGAAACTCYGGATGARGGCCARCCCTCCACTCAACAATGATTCTTATCAGGTTCCTTTTTTGTGGTTTAATATTGAAGGCTACAAGATTTTAATCCAGCCCCATCTATGTCAGTACAAAAGAAACTCTCAGCTAGTTTTTGAGATAATCATAGGAGATATCTTAATCTCTAGACTTTATCAGACCTTCATGTTCAAWTTTTTTTTTGTCCATACTATTCCARACAATATGATTCATTGTTGTTGGTTTGRTTTCCYTAGTGGAAGGMMAACAACATAGTCTATGTACRYTTCAAATATARTAATATAAAGTTCTCAGGATAGCTTACCAAAAAAAAGAAAAATCCCCCCCTTATGTTSTTTCCAAATCACAYTGTGYATTAGTTAAGGTGCTATCCTTTTMTCATGAAGGTAGGGGTTTGAATCCCTCCAAATATTCCCTCCTTTATTTTTATTTTTAAAATCAACCTTGATGGAATTATCCCACATTGCTCGGGATTTGGACAARCATGGGTTTTAAAAAGAAATCTCCAYGCCCTTTGAATTGGATACAGAATGTCTTGGGTGCCATGTTGAATCCAWGTYATGTATTGGGAACTAATCCTTTGCAAAGATTTGGGAATGATCCCACATACACCATGGTGAATYCTACAATAAGGTTTATATATCAAAATTATTCTTAACCCATTTGAGAATGGTGCAATAGCATGGACTCCATGCTTCCAAAGAATGGAGACCAAAAAAACAYATTTKTCATTCTCTACCATGTGGCACTTTACGATTARTCTGTGCATCAKAATGTGATTGAATCACCTGGAAATTYCATACAAGTACAGTCATASATAGACACTATACCTTGTTTGTATTTTTTTTTCATGTTGRTATTCACCTTCAAYAGACCATACCTTTTGCATACATTTCCAGATTRACCTTGYTYAAATTGCATTGGAAATATATYGACAAACTCTTCAATGCAAGGAAATGTTTAGTAGACTTTTAGAACATATGATCAGAWTTTTTTRYGGGATCCTCCTGKATCACTCATCTTCACTAAGAAAATTTTGGGCCACMAAAAGTMTGGTTTCATTCATAAAATAAGTGAGGGTACATMTTCCTCACTTTTCCAGTTTCCATCCATTYGACTTTGCTTGGATGCATTCTTTTTAGACCCACRGGAAGGTACTCCACATMACCTCTTCCTAAATTCCTCACCCTCCTATCCAGAATAACATATTCTTGCAACTCATCAAKATGTTCARGAGAAAAATCRTCAACAGAAGGGACTTSAACATTCTCACCTTGATCCATGATCATAGGAGGCTCATATACTAMATMTTAATACATGGAGGTAACTSTAATTGAAAATCAYTRTTACCAATCTTTTCTAAARTTTCAAATGGATCGTACCTGATTGACTTATTATTTTTACCTTCACCTTTAATGTGTTCTTTGTTAATGTATAACCAAACTTGATCACCAACTTGGAAGTGATGATCAACTTGACGCTTGTCATGCCTAGCCTTACACTTGGCTTGGATATTTTCCAATTTTTCTGGTATGGCTTGATGAACCAATTGGATCTTATATATGAACTTGTTGGCTTTGTCTTCATCATTACATCCATATTCCACTTAATCTTTCCCAAACGTTAAGGCCATAGGAGACTTAGGAAAATAACTAAAACATGTCTCAAAAGGATACCTTTGTGTTGAAGAATGTATGACATGATTATAGACATGTTGTACATATAATACAATTGCTCATCCTAAATCTTAGGATGATTGTTACAATATCCTCAAAGTAAGTGTACCAATGTCTTTTTTACCACTTTAGTTTGTCCATTGCTCTATTGATGAAAAGTAGTGCTCTTCTGAAGCTTAGTGTCCATTAACTCCCACAAAGTTGACCGAAATTCCCCAAGAAAGTGAGAGTCACGATCAGATACAATGGATGTGAGAAAACTAAAATAAATCCAAACATGCTTGAAGAATAACTGTGTAGTCCCTTCTCCTATCACTTATTTCTTACAGGGCACTAAAACACACATTTTTCTAAATCTTTCCAAACCAACATATAGATAATCATGAACTTTCCTATACATACACAAACCCCCTACAAAATCCATAGAAACACTTTTTCATAGACGAGAAGGTATAGGAAGTGACATATACAAACCCAATTTTCTATTAATTGTTTTTCTAGTGGCACACACCACACATCCTTTTACATATTTGGACATGGTTTCATACATTCGAGGCCAATAACAATATTTTTGTAATAGACCTATCATTTTTCCTATACAAAAATAACTAGAAATGAGAGAAGTATGTTCTTGTCTAACTAAATTCACTATTTCATCTTATGGAACAAACAATTTACCAAGATGATATAACAATTTTTCATGTACATGATAATCTAATTCGTCCACTTTAGTACCATGTATTAGTGTTTCATAAACATCCTTAAAATATTCATATCCAACATTATTGTTCAATATAACTTTAAGGAGATAATGAACTATGCTATAAAACAATGGATGCATTAACAGAAGGTCTAGATAACATTTTGACAACTTTGTTTTATATAACTTTCTTATACTTAATGACCAAGTGTAATTTTTGCAAAAATCCCATCCATCAGAAAGGATGTGATGTGGTAGATTGGTATGTAATTGAATATACTGCAAAGGATGATGATCTATATGGATGATCGTTTCTTTGTCCATCAAATAGTGTTTTCACATCTTCACACTTTGAACCAAAGCACACAATTATTTTTCATAAGTAAAATAATTTCTTACCGCAGTAGTGAAGGTATTAGAATGGTAACAAACTAGTTTCCTCCTTTGTATTAACACTTCTCCTATGACATAATCACTTTCATTAGTTTCAATCTCAAATGTTTGCTCTAAATATGACAACGCTAGAACTAGGGTTGTATTGTTCTTTTCTTCCAAGGTATTGAAGTATTTTTGTTGTTTACCTCCCCACTGAAAGACCTACTTAGTACTTGTCAAAACATGTAAAGGAGATGCAATAAAAGAAAAGTTAGCAATGAACTTCCTCCAATATTGAACTTCTTGTAGGAAGCTCCTAACTTTTGTTACATTATTAGGCTTAGGCCACTTCATAATAGATTCAACTTTATAGGGATCAACTTTCAATTCATGTCACCCTAAAAGAAAAGTTAGGAATGAACTTCCTCCAATATTGAACTACTTGTAGGAAGCTCCTAACTTCTGTTACATCATTAGGGTTAGGCCACTTCATAATAGCTTCAACTTTATAGGGATCAACTTTCAATTCATGTCACCCTACTACTATAGCTCAAATAAAATAAAGATGTTTTCCCAAATTCACATTTTGACATTTTAGGTACAATTTCTCCTTTTTCAAAACATCTAAGGCTCTCCTAACATTCTTTACCTGATATTCCCAAATTTTACTGGAGATCAGTATATCATCTAAGTAGACTATTACAAAATCATCTATGAATGACCTAAATACATCATTCATAACCTGTATGAAAGTAGTGGGAACATTACACATCCCAAAGGACGTAATCAACCATTCAAATAAATCATGTTTCATTTTAAAATCAATTTTACAAATGCTATCTTGATTAATCTTATTTGATGATTACCACTTCATAATTATAACTTAGTGAAATGGGTTTTATTTTTTAATTGATCTAACAAATCATCAATATGAGGAAGAGGGTAACGATTCTTCACTATAATTTTATTCAATGCCCGAAAATGCACACACACTCTCCATGTATTGTATTTCTTTGGTACCAACAATTAAATGGGTGATCCACATGAGAGGCACCTTTTAGAATGAGTTATTTCTCAATAAAATCCCAAACTTGCTTCTTTATTTCTTCATTCTCAGTCACAAATAACCTATACATTCCAATGTTAGGAAGAGGTGCATCTTGTTGTAACTAAATCTCATGTTGTATCTCTCATTTTTTAGGTAATCCTTGTGGTTCCTAAAACACTTCATCATAGTTAGAAAGGATCTTAACTAATTCATTTTTATGTTTAGGATCACACCCTTTGAGAGCTTTGAATTTACCATAACTCTTAGCTTTTACAATCACGAGTACAAAATTCTTACTTGCATTTACAATCCTTTTCATTTGTCCTTTAGTAACAAGAGACAAGTTAGTATTAACATGATAGGCTCTTACAATATGCTCAATACCATCCATTGTAAGATGATACATGTTCTCCTCCCTATAGAAGATATCTTTCATACCATACAAATAAGGACTTCCAAAAAAAATTCCACAAATACCAAGTGGCACGACATCTAAATCTACCTCATCTATGAACTTAGAGATGATTGCAAATTTGAGCTTACATTATTTAGATGCCTGTATCTTAGCATCTTCACATATCCATCCTAAGGGATATGGTTTTGGAAGAGGTTTAGTTTCAAGTCCCAATGTCTTAACAGTTTCTTCATAAATGAGATTAACTTGCGAAGAGATAATTCTAATATGGAATAGTTGACTTATTTTCCTTTCATCATGCATAGTTTAATATTTTAAAGAACGAGTATAAATTAGCAGTAGAACTAGAAGAAGAATATGTACCTTGTATTCCCATGGAAGTGATTTTGGTTTCATCACGTGAATCCAACACACGATCCCATTGAATTGTAGTCATGGTCTTCTTATTACCATTCTTATTTCTGAATCTCTTTGGTATTAGTTCTAGATGAAGTTTCCAACACTTAGCCTCAAAATGTGCTTCATTTTTGCAATGTGAACATGGAAGATATTCATCTTCTTTATTCACTGTAGTTGTTCATTTCATTTTATCCTTTCCTTTTTTCTTGCCTTCAACTAGCTAAACAAATTTATTTGAGAAGTTGTCCTTGACATTCTATCCCCTTGACTCGATATGAGTGGCTTGGACACGGACTTCATAGAGATTAATTGGATTAAACATAAAAATAATAAGTCTCTAATGGGTATGCAACCCACCAATATACTTCAAAAGAGTTTTTAATGTATAAAGAAGAATGCCAAATTTCGATGTCCACTTTCTAAAATCTTGAGTATAGTCTTGCAAATTCTATCCTTTATTTTTCCTTAGATTATGCTAATCCATTATTGATTATTGCATATACCCTAAAGAATAAAATTGTTTCTTTAATGCAACTATGAATTCATACTAGGAAGATATCATTTTACCATTAATAAGAATATCTCCTTGACTCTTACTCTCCCACAAGATAAGTATCGTTCCTCCCAGTTGGAGAGTAGCTAGATGGAATTTTTCTTCTTCATACACAATGTTTTGAGCCTCGTAATATACTTCAATTTTCTTGATTCAATGATCCATTTTCTCTACATTAAGCTCTGCATTATATATTGGAAAGTCCACTTTCATGTCTAATTTCAACTAAGATGTCTAGGCAAATTAGAATCATCTTTCTATGGTTGTTTTTTCTATGGAATTGAAGTGGAACTTGAACTTGAAGGAGAGGATGGGGATGGAGGAGTTTTAGGAGGGTCACACCACCTCCTTCTCATTTACCTTGACTTGAGCCTTTTTCGTTCTTCTTTCATTCGTTATATATTTCTTACACCATGGTTTTCGTATCCAAAAAGGCTTGCCGAAATATCGTTTCACATTCAAAGAGGTTTTCTTCCCTTGGAGATTCCATTGCTTTCCTTTGGAATTCACATCTTAAACCAATCTCAAGATTGTACTCTTCAAGCAAACCTTCTTCTCGCTTGAGCTTAGACTTGGTTAGCATTCAATACCAAGACTTGTGAAAATCCAAATCAACATACGATTAAATCTCTAATCAACTCATCTGATACCAAAATTGATTCAAATTTAGTGCTAAATGCTTCATTCTTAAAAAAAAACACTAATTCAAATTCTTATAACAAGCTTCTTAATTTCTCGCATTTCCCATCAAAACTGGCTTAATTAATTAAAAAACAATATTTAAAGATTGAAATTTAAAACACGAATTGAATAACATAGGAAATACTCAACAAATTGATAAAAAAGTTCGCCCATATGGGCTATGTCTCGAGGTTTGATTCAAATTCTTATAACAAGCTTCTCAATTTCTTGCAATTTCGTTAAAAAATGGCTTAATTAATTAAAAATCATTTTTAAAGAATGAAATTTAAAACAAGAATTGAATAACATAAACAATACTGAACAAATTGACAATGAAGTTCACCCATGGTCTGCTTCAAATTATTAAACAATCTATTAAGAAGGATGCAAAGTACATTATTACACCACTTTACATGAAATAATGACTTTAAATCTGCAAAAAACAGTCTCTAATGCAATAACATAGGTTCCCCATCCTTCAGTAGCTTCTTCTTACAATAAAAAAGAACACATACTTTCCTATTCCCCAATAAAGAGACACTTTCCTATTCCCCAATAAAGAGACTTCCCCCTTCAGAAATAATATTCTCCCTTTACATTGTTTCCAAAGTTTGTGGTTTAATGGCTAAAGCAATATACTTTTTTCTGAAGGCAGGGGTTCAAATCCCTCCAAATCCACCCTCTATTTAAATGGCACTCCAAATATGCCCTCTATTTAAATGCCACTTTTCCATTCACTGTTCTCCACCATGTGGATCACCTATTCACTGAATTTTCCTAAATTACATTTCATGATCTTTTAGTTTTCTTAATTACATTTTCATTTTATTTGTTATATAGTAAAATGACACTTTTCCATTCACTATTCTCTATCATGTGGATCCCTTCTCACTGAATTTTCCTAAATTATATTTGGTATTCTCCTTTTACATTGTTTTCAAAGTTTGTGGTTTAATGGCTAAGGAAATATACTTTTCATGAAGGTAGGGGTTCAGATCCCTCCAAATCCGCCCTCTATTCACTTTTCCATTCACTGTTCTCTACCATGTAGATTACCTTTTCACTGAATTTTCCTAAATTATATTTCATTATCTTTTAGTTTTCTTAATTACATTTTCATTTTATTTGTTATATAATTACGTCGAAAGGCGTATACCTATTGACAATGGGCAGAATTAATCACCTTTTAATCATAAATTTCAATTCTAGGGTTGGAAATTGAAGATGCTGGCATATTCTTCGTCGTCCTCTCTAATCAATGGATGAGATTTTGATAAATTAACTTCCGCTCATTTATAAAGACGTCCGTTTATGTGATTACTTTTTCACATTTACTAAATAAAATTAAAAAATTACTTGCTCATCACCAGATTGCCACGTTCAGTGATTAAGAAATATTAAAAAATAACAACAGTAATTGGTGTGGAATTGGATGCAAATTAAAACGTTTTATAGTGCGCCGTCATTTTTTAACCAGGGCGGATACTTATGGCTTCCTCTACCCACGATTCCGCTTCCTCTACCCACGATTCCACTTCCGCTTTTCAATTCCATGCTAAGTTTTACCTGCGTTTTAAATGCCACCCAACGTTAAGCCTTTCGGCGTTCACCAGCCGTGAGTACTCACGGCTGTGCTAGTAATAGTTCATATAACAATAAATTTTATATATCAAAATGATTCCGAACACATTTGAGAATGACACATTAGCTAACAAACCCATTCACTATTCTCTTCCATGGTGGCACTTTTCCATTCACTGTTCTCTACCATGTGGCACTTTTTTTATTGAACCATGTGTCAGAATGTAATTGTATCACATGGAAAAATGATTCTAACCCCTTCAAGAGAGACCAAACAAACCCATTTGTTACCATGTGGCACTTTCTGATTTTCAAATTGCCTTCGGATCCTCCTGGATTGGATCACCTTCTCGTTCGGGATCCTCTTGAATCGGAATACTTTCTCGCTTAATTTTCCTAATTTACATTTCATGATGTTTTAGTTTTCATAATTACATTCGCTTCTATTTGTTACATAGTAAAAGTTTCCAATGAAATATCTACAAGGATTTACAAATCACATTGTTAATACATGTTGAAATAAATAATCCAATCAGATATCTAAATCGATTTACAAATCACATCTTTGATATATACTGAACTGAATAAATGATTATTTATTTCAATATTTTTATTTTAAAAATTTTAAATCACAAAAATACTACATATTTCCATGTCTGCAATTGTTATAAGAATTTACAAATCACATTGTTAATACATGTTGAAATAAATAATCCAATGAGATATCTAAATCGATTTATAAATCGCATCTTTATATATTGAATTGAATAAATGATTATTTATTTTAATATTTTTATTTTAAAGATTTTAAATTACAAAAATACTACAAATTTTCAAGTCTGCAATTGTTTTAAGTAATAGTTTAAAGTTTTACTTTTTTGTTGTTTTTTGGTAACTTTTTCTGTTTAATTTTGACTGAAATTCAGTGATTAATGATTGGTTCTGCAGATTTGAGTGGTTAAGTTTGTATAATCCAAATACTCAAGGAATTTATCAACACTCTGAATTCATTTATACATTCAAAATACAATTCAAACAACAGAAAATAGAGATTTTGTCCAAATTTACATTAAAAAAACTCAAAAAAATAAAAAGTTTAACCAATAACATTGTTTTAATATTAACTTAACCCTATCTCTTTTAACAGTGTGAAGTGTCCTGTAGCTTATCTTTAAAATTCAACGATAGGCAAGTACACCTACCTTTCCGGTAGGACGACAATCTGTGTACATGAAACTACGTCATGCATGAGATCATCATATAAGAGAATAGGCATGTATTGTGCAATTGGATTCGAAATAACAAAATAGGTATACATTTTCAGATGAATTATTAATCCATCCATCCATGTCAGCCAGCTCGGTGTCCTAAATATGTCCACGGATTCTCTCCGGCGAAAGGCTACAGACACTATTTTGAAAAGGAGAGATTGAAACAATCACGGTGGCGATGGATGATTGATACAATACCACGTCAAGTAGCTGTTATTTTCAGAATTCAAAAACAAGCAACCGCCTTCCTTAGATTGTTTTGTCTAGTAATTCAATGGGCTAACAACGGTAGGTACCCAAATCATCTATTTATATGCTTTTCTGTAATCATTCATTCGAACAGCCATAGCTGGAAAATACTTGGAATCTGAATACAACGAGAGAATACAAGGAGAGAAAAAATGGTGAATATAGTCGTTGCAGTGGAGGAGAGCGAGGAGAGTATGCGTGCCTGTGAATGGTCTTGCACACATCTCTTAACTGCTCAAACAGACATCCAGAAGTCATATAACTTCATACTCCTCCATGTCCAGCCAACTCCCTGTGTTTCTACGGGTCCTGGTAATTACTTTTCTTCCTTTCATCTGTAATACTTTTTTTCCTTTTCAAAAGAAAAAAAAATCGGATGAACGGCAGTTAAACCTGAGTATTGTTTTTTCCTTGATTCTTCTATTTTCCTAATGAAGGGTTTCATCTTATGAGAAAAAAAATGGTTCAATTCAGCTGAAATCTTCTCTTTTTCCAAATTATATCTAATGAAGAGAGGCTCAATTTATGTCTTAGCATCATGTTTTAAACTAAGGGTTCAACAGCTTGAACTAACCCTTCGAAACGCTTAAGGCCAGTTACGCCCATTTGTCTTGACCTCTGTATATATGTGTATATTAATTGTGCAGCCTATATTCCTAGCAATCAAGTGTTCGAGCTTCTTGAATTGCAGACGAAGAGGACCACACAGAGGATATTGAAGCGAGCTCTCAATATCTGCAATCGATATGACGTGAAGGCAGAGACCCATGTTGTGATTGGTAAGGCTAACGAGAGGATATGTGAAGCCGCAGCCAAGTTGGGAGCACATTTTCTGGTTGTGGGTAGCCATGAACATGGCCCTTTCATCAGGTATTTTATCATATTTGACTTTACTATCTGTGCTCTTCATTCTAATTCGATGATGAATTCGGAAATGATGCTTAATTAACTTGGTGGCGATTGCTTGACAATTTGCAGAGCAATCAGAGGAAGCGTGAGTGATTACTGCGCTCGAAACGCCATGTGCCCTGTTGTAGTGGTCAATAAAAAAGTCTTTTGAGGATCTTGTGCCAGTGGGTTTCTTGCATGGTGGAAGGAATGATTCTGAGCTTTTGGCGTGTATATGGCTTAGCGCGAGGCTCAAACATTAAAAGATGAAACCTTAAAAGGAATTCAAGTCCGGTGCTCGACTTGAATGAGTTAACTCAATAAAATTTTCTTTTCAGTTTTGCTTTCAAACCCGCTAATGGTTGCACATCTAATATTCAGAAAAGACACTCAGAAGCAAAATACACTAGTTTTGTAGAGTAATTGGAGTCCTAAAAACACTGGGAAAGAAGAAAGAAGCTGAGCCCCAACGTTATCCTGGTTTGCATATCAATCATTACAATCCAACTGTGAAAAACGAATCTGTATTTGCTATATCCCTTCCCAGATTTAATAGTTGTTTTCACTAAACCGCTTTCCAAACCCTTAGGATTTGTAGATGTATCGATGTCAAAGTTATGCAACTTCTAAAGCGACGCTTCATTATTGTAAAACGGTAACAAAATCTTACATCTATATTCCACCACCAATTAGGACAAAATGTTAAATCTTATTGAATTTTAGTTAGATAAATTTTAGTTTAACTGTTATATGTTTTAGTTTTTTTTAGATATTGTTTGTTTAATTTTGTTTTAGGTCTGGTTAGAAATTGTTAGATTTACAGATTCGACTAATTAATTCTGTATAATCTTATTATTCTTGAAATTTGTTAACATATTATATTCAAAAATACAATTTAAACAACAAAAAAAAATAATTTCGTATTAAATTTTTATAAAAAAAACCAAAACAACACCATTACTATTATTCATAATTGAATCTAATAACAATATGTCATTTCAATCTGCAAATATATGTTCACGGGATTTTATTTGCCGGCACCATCTCTTCCCTCCATATTTATATATTCCTAAGAATAATGAAATGTTGCAGATAATCTAACAAATATCTCTTTATGAAGTTTTTAATTGCACACCATGCCTTCCATATTTATTTCTTCCCCAAAATTTATTGCACATAATCTCACTAACTGTAACGCTCACTAAATGTAAGGTGTAATAGATATTTGTGTGAAGCTTTAATCTTTCACATTTATTACCTCTCCTTTTCTTCACGAACAATTTATTCAATTTTTAAAGATTTTTGAAATATTTATTTGTGTTTTTAAGAGTTCACATTTCTTCGTTGACCATTGTTGTTTTTCAGGAAAGATTGATCTTCTGTTGTTTTTCAATTAATTTTATTTCCTCTCCTTTTTCCTTCAGGAACAATTTATTCCATTTTTTAATATTTTTGATAAATTTATTGTTTTTTAGAGTTTACATTTCTTCGTTTACCATTGTTGTTTTTTTACCACATTTTCAAGGAAAGATTGATCTTTTTTTTTCAATTAATTTTTCTTATCACATTTTCAAGCAGAGATTTATCTGTTGTGGGCTCTATCACATATTATAAAATTATTTCTATAGTTATATTGTGTATGCACGTTACTCTAACAAACTTCACACTTAAAGTGGTGGTCATTAACTTGAATATCATCAATAGAAGCATTTTCAACCTTCTCTTTGTTAGGAAGCTGAAGTAAAAATAGAGCAACTACAAAGTATAAAATCAAGAACAATAAACCAAACACAACAGCAATACACACTTGGTAGAGTTATTTTATGCAGAAACTCAAATAGGGAAAAAATCACGGGTAATGATTATCGGTCTTCTTCTATTCAAGGGAGAATTACAATAGCACACAGACTGATCATGAATAAAAAACATAGTTACACGAACAATTCATAAGTAGATTGCATGCATGTGCATGTGCATCTCCATGTGACCTCATGGGAAAATTCATTGGCATGTTTTCAACAATATCCACCTTGAAAATTTTTTTACCTGATATATCATGCCCTTAATTAATTCATCCATCACCTTCTCCGCAAGAGAAGCCAAACACCATCACACCATCACAGCTCCACAACTTCTCTAACAATACCATTACGCAAACATGCCTGCGCGATTCACTCCAGCATGGACCATTCTGTCTCCATCAGTAACATGTCTAATAGACCGATGTACTTTTCCAAATATCATGAATCATAACCACAAACCAAATCACTGAAACCACTGTAGGTGATACTTGTTCTTTTGTGTTTGAAGCACCCATTTCCATGCTCCTGGCCTGGTTTTTCCATGTGTCTATTGACAACACCAACTGCATGTGAAATGATGACCATTTCTCCATCGCAATCATCAAAATTTCTACTAGCATATAATACTCAAGACATATAACCCTTTTCTTCTTCATCAAATTAGGACATAGACCTTAAGAGAATTTACAATGGAAAACCAAAGGGATTTTAACAGTTTCACATTATTCATACCAAATTTCCTGAGTATCTTCATCATGTACTTGTACTGTGATAACCAAGCTTACCATATTTCCTGTCTCTGTGCATTTCCATGCCCAAGATTTATTATGCTGCTCCCAGATCCTTCATAACAAATGTCCTAACCAACTGAGCCAACATCTTGATCTCAACCATGCATGTGCTTGCAACAAGCATAACATATAACACCAAAATAATGAATATACCATAAACACAATGGTTATACTCACTTCTTGAAAATTTGGCTCACCATGAAGGAATCAAACATCTTGTACCATTTTCCTAGCATGCTTTAGGCCATACAATGATTTTTGAGTTTGTAAACAAATCTCCTATTGTGATTCTAAACTAATCATTCTGGTTGTTCCATATACATCCCCTTATAAAAGGAGATTCATCAAACACTTCTCCACCTCGAACTTTGCATTCGAATAACTTTGACCAAATCCGGCCAAACCAACCAAGTAAGCCTTCACCGCTTACCTCCAAGCCCATTTACAAATGGAGTTCACCAAGCCTTTTATAGGCTTCATTACATGCAATCCATGGACACAATACCACGGTATGCCCAAAACACATGGACCCGAAAAACTACCTGCTTTGACCTAACAACAGATTTAACATACATGCGCCCCCCACATATTCAATCTACCTAAATCTACATCTAGACTTTTCATAGGTGACTTGATAAAACAGGGGTATGCATGCCTATCTAGGTCTTACAGACATATTCTCATTTACATGGAATCAATAATTTCTACAAATCCAAAGTAAATACAATTTTTTTTTTACTTTTTTTTCACGGTGACTCAACCATCACCATGCTACACCTTCTATGTGAACACAGGTGGAGAGACACAACAGACAGACAAAACTTCATCAACCATGCCTGTAGCTAAATTTGCTTATATTGTGGAGTCCTCTTTGGATGCTTGTTGTCTTTTCCAACAATCCTTCTTGAGATGCCCAGATTTGCCACAAAACCAACATTTTGCCTTACCCTTACTGTATTTTGAATTAGACCAGGTTGTACCTTTCTGATATTTCCCTCCTTTTGTAGATCAACCTATGACCACCATTCATTCTTCTGTTGAGGTTTCTTTACTAGATGTTTTCCTCATCTCCTCAGAAAACAAAGCTCCCACAACAGTGTCATAATCAATGGTATCTATTGTGCTAAACCACATAGTTGTGACCAGATAATCCCAAGAATAAGGAAACAGACACAGTAGGGTAACTGCCTTGTCCTCATCTTCGAACTTTACTTCCATAGAAGTTAATTGACAAATAAGAGTATTGAAATCATTCAAGTGATCAACAATTTTCATACCTTCTTTCATCCGCAAGATGTACATTCACCTTTATAAATCTTTAGTATATATGCCTTATGACCTTCTTACCATAAAAAAAAACTTCCACCTTAAACTTATCTTATGCATTCCACCTATTTATCCATAAAGGCGATCCTTTAAAAAAAAATTGCTTTATATATTACCTTAAAAAGAACCATCCACTCTTCATACCTTTCTAGTTCTTTGCAAATATTTAGTTATATGCATATACCCGTGTACCAAGGTTATCACTTCCCTGCAAGGTGTATTGAGAAATGCAAATATTTAGTTCTGTGCATATACCCATGTACCAAGGTTATCGCTTCTCCACAAGGTGTATTCATCGATGAATATTGGTTATCGCTCCCTTTGCATGCGATGATCTCCGAGTATTCACGCCTTTTCTGCCATACTGTTGCTTTTACACTTAGATTGTTGTCTCACCAAAACAACGTCCAAAAAACAGAGTGTGCTTTCACTCTCTTTTATAGAAATTGCCCTGTAGTTCACTCATGAAATGGATTCCTAGCGTGGAGCTCTGATACCACTTGTTAGGAAGCGGAAGCAAAAACAGAGAAACTACAAAGCATAAAACCGAGAACAGTAAACCAAACACAGTAGCAATACACACTTGAGAGATTTATTTTATGTGAAAACCCAAATCAAGAAAAAACCACGAGCAATGATTATCGGTCTTCCTCTATTCAAGGGAGAATTACAATAGCCAACCCAGACATACAACCATCCTTTCTTCACACAATGTACTCACTTGCACTTGCATTGTACATTGCACTCACAATTGTCCTCTACCTCTAGGGGTATGTTCGTATATATAACATCTATCACTTAGTTACACAGACTGATTATTAATAGATAACATAGTTACACAAACAATTCATAAGTAGATTGTATGCACACAAATGTGCATGCGTACGTGCATGTGCATCTACATGTGCACGTGCATATCCATGTGACTGCATGGGAAAATTCGTTGGCATGTTTCCAACACTCTTACAAACATGGTAGGAGAAGAAAAAATTTAACCATGTTTCTCACATGCATCATATTCCATTTATTTTCTTCTTAGCTCTTGCATTTACTCACATGACTTCTAGATAGCCTTTTCTTGATAAGAAAATGTAACATGCATGTTGACAATCACAAAAGGATGTCAATCCATATTATATTTGAAACATAGCTTGGTTTTCTTTCCAATCCATGCATTGTGATATTTGAACCTTGAAATCTAATACATCCTCTATTTTCTTCTCTATAATCATGTTAAGGCCCATCGARGAACTTTGGAGGCTAACCATAAGATTTAGTTTAGAGCTGAACTCAACCACCATGTCAAACATTATTCYRTGTAGAAAAGAGACCACACTAGTGAACTCTATMTTGCATGTGGGTTCACTCTATATCACTTGGATCTTATCCTTGAGAGTAAAAAATTCCCATTCCTTAGCCTTGATTTTCACACGAATAATTTCCATTATGTCTTGGATCATTTGTGAAAAAGAAATTATGACTTGTTGACCACTAGTGGATGAGTCTACAGTACTCCAATAACCTTCTCACTTATAATGAGGTCCATAGTATAATCACAACTTTTATTTCTCCTATAAGAAGTATTCTTCAATTCCCATGCTTTGATATCGAAAAGAAGCATCTCGAGATTTGACTTTGGTCCCTTTGCATCTTCTAGTAATAAGAACAACTATTGTGAGAACCAAGGTGTGAAGCCACTTGGTTTTACATTGGTAGTTGCATTGACTTCCTTCCCTTATTTGATCATTTACATGCTCTTTGAGCTCCATGGGATAGAAATACGTTTTGATTCCTCCATATCGTCTACTAACAAACTGCTACCACCTTGTGACACCACTAAGTTCGCTATCATCATAAGAGTCTCTATTGTCATCTCTGTAGCACCATCTTATTTCTCAACAAAGAATGGATTTTCATCCATCATTTACTACTCAACTCGTATAATATGAATATGTTATGTAATGAAACTATTAACCTTTTCTCGTTTCTTACTTTATTGTTCCTCCATTGTACATTTTACTTTCACATAGGTGAGAACCATCTTAGAATTCCCCTCCTTTGAAATAGACTCATGCAAAAATGATTAGGAAAAGAAAAATATTTCGAAGAAATTCTTTACTATTCCAAGTGGATCTTGGTCTCAAAAGGGAATTTTTGTGAAGTGCTACGGTTCCATCTCTAATCCAAACTCCTTGGACTACACAACATTGTGAGTGCATAAAATCCTATCTCGATAAAAAAATGGTTGATAACTCATGCTATTTTGTGTGTGCAACATCAAAGTATCCCCATGGAAGGATGTTTGGTATGTAATATCCTCAAGCAACATCTTATTGGTGATACACTTTGGTAAGACACGAGGACAAATTTTTAGCCAATATACCCCAATGTAACTTATATTATATTCTATGTACTAATTAGTTATTGAATCCAATGTTTCCAGGGCCACTGATCCATATTTATGAGGGGACAAAATAAAACACAGAGATATTAAAAGAGACATAGTAATACCGTTAAACTCAAATTCTATTAACGACTATTTGGAATAAAAAATATTGTAATGCAAAGCACACAAGATAGATAGAATGGTGATAGATTATCTTTGAAGAGAGATGTTTCGACTATGCTCATTCACAAGAAGCTAATTACAATGAGGCTGAAAAGGCCTTTTGACATAAAGCATAAATGATAAAACCCTAAACATCCAAAACCCTAACCCTAAAATATGAAACACCAAAAGGTTTGTGGGCCCCAATGTGGTTAGTCGATATGTCAACTTCTCGTGGGAGTTACTTTTGCATACGATCTTCGTTTGGGGAACTCGGTAACCTATATAAAAGGTATAGTATAGAAGTACACATTTCAAATGGTCCAAGAGTTCTTTCGTGCCAAAAGAATTTCTTTTAGGGCCTCAAAATGGCCCTGAAAGTTCAGGACCCAAAAAATTTGTAGAAAAAATGCCAATATGGAAATTATATTTTGAGCCAGTGGAATAGGTGGGTGGCCACTGATGTCCACTTGGATCATTCCCCCCAACTTTGGAGGAAATGGTCTACATTGCATTGAGTTCTCCCATGAAATGGGTAAACTTCTGCTAAACTTGATGCTTGGTGACCCACTTTCCTTAGTGCAGTAACTTCCATGCCTTGAAAACCTGATAGAGTTGGATCTTTTATTAGGGAGTACCATTAACCTTTTTGTCCATGATATGATCAATGATTTATTGTTCCATGCATTCATGTTTGAACTCTGTAGGTGTCATCTACTCTACCACTTCTGATGTGTCTAGTAGTAGTGGAAAATATGGCTGAAGGAGGTCCACATTGAATACTAGGTGCAAGCCAAGGAAGGGGGGAATACTTAAATCAAAATCATTTTCTCCCATATGCTTGGTGATTGTGTAAGGCACATAGCGAAGTGAATGTAGCTTATGATGGGGTCCTGTAAGGCGTACTTTCTGCAATTGCAACCAAACCTTTTATCCCACCTGAAACTTGTGTGGAACTCGATGTTGATCATAACAATGCTTGTACTTAATATTGTCTTTCTATAAACTATCAAGGACCTATTGGTGGATGTGTTGTATACATTCAATGAATTTGGTGGCTTTGTTGGCCTCATATTTAGCATTGGAATATTCTGCCTCTGTGGATGCAAGGAAAAGTGCTACATTAATGGGGCCTAGTGGTTGAAATCTTAGGTCTACCTAAGAAGGGTTGTGGTTGGTTGAGATATGAAGGGATTTGTTGTGTCTTTGTTGAACATAAGGAAGGATCTCATACCATGTGCATGGATTCTTGGAGTTTTAAATGTACAAGATATGCACAATCATCATATTGACAAGGTCCTATGTCTGTCCATCAGTTTGGGGGTGGAAAGAAGTGGGTTTGGTGAGATTAGTGTCCAAAAATGAATAGAGGATCAACTAGATTGTATTGAAGAAACTAATGTCCCATTCTGACATGATGGCTTGTGGTAGTCCAAATTTTACCCACACTCACTTGAAGAAGAGCTTGGGAGTGTCCTTGGTTGTGATACTCTTCTTCTAGACTGTCATAATGGCCATCTTAGAGAATCAATCAACAACCACGAATACAAAATCATTTCCATGCTTGGTTGAGGGGAGATATGACATGTATTCCATCGATATGGATTCCCATGGCCTGTTGGGAGTTGGAAAAGGGGTGTACAGTTGTTATCACTAAAATTTTGTCCATAAATGGTCACAGGAATCTAGCATCTTCAAACATCTATGAGTCCACCCATGGACCAAAATTACCAAAAAATAATTTCCAAAAGGTCCAAAACTATACAACCAATTATAAAATCAAGATGCGCTATGACTACACAAGGCGTGCATGCACATGCACCATCAAGAAACATAGGAAAAGTGCACATGCGCACGATGCGCGACTGTGGACGCTAAAAGCCACGCACCCCTGAGAACGACGCATTTATGATGTTGGTCGGCCTCCCACCCACTTCTGGTTTAGCTTCTAAGTCGATTTGACATCCAAATCTCGGCTGGATCCGATTGGGTGGTTGGTCAAAGACCTAAAGGTGCCCTAAACAACCCCTTTTCACACTAAAATATAGTTTCACAATACCTCAAAGTGGTGCTATAAAACAAGGCCATGGGTGCACTACATTTTCAAGGAATTCATTTGTAAGGTTATTCTACTGCTATTCTCTTGGGGAATCCTCTTTTCTCATCAAGAGCATACTAGCACCATTCCATTTGGGTAATCCACATCACCTCTTGAGTGGGTTAGCTTGAGATTCTTTCACCATTTCTTTCAATTTTTCAAGTTGTAAGAAGAGCTCAATATTGGGGGTCCAAGAGCCCTCCCTTGGAGGAAGAAGGGACCCAAAGTCCCCTTTCTCTTTGGTGTTTTCTTTTCACTAATACAATCCTTTCCATTGGTGACATGAGTCTTGTTTGTTTCTTGTTCTTATGTCCTTATGCACAATAGTTTAGTTGTTTTTGCTTTCCTAGTTTAATTCTTAGCTTAGTATTTTATGTTTATCATTTAGGTGACAAAAGAGGGGCAATAGATTGGGCCCTACAGCTATATATAACCCTTTTTGTTAAACTTATAGACTCCCTTCCGGGAGCTCCGGACGTCTATTTTTCGATCCATCTTTAGCCACGGGATCAAAATCTCATCCACTACACCATTCCATTACCCGAGCCACTTTCCATCCTTAGCCCCCAGGTGACATTTTTACTCATATTACTCTCAGGTACACATGATTACATTATTGAATAACTACTCTATGATATTTCTCTTTAGATATCGTTCACGTTGGGTATTCATTTTTCATTTGTGTAGGTACTTATTCATCATATCCATGTAGTCTCCCTTCAGGTATATTATCGACACTGGCATGTAGTTTTACCCTTTGAATATCACAATGCATTTTCCAGTTACACCCTCCGATATTTTCCTTTAGGATCCCTACGTCCGACTCTCTAGTACTAGTACCCCCATTGCATTTCGGTACTGTCACCCGGTATCACTTTCACCCACATGAGTTGTCTCATTCATAGTCCCCCTTATCACTTTGACACTCATGTCATTTTCACCCTTTAGGGATGGGAGTCCCGATATTCTTACATCATGTCGCGAATCAGCCACATACTCCTTCTCCTCATTTTGCTAGCCTACCCAACGAACTCCCAGGGAACTTCCTCATGGTTTTATTTTGACTGCACTCCCGCAACACCATTTACCATCCATTTCATCCACCGTTGGTTTTCCCATATTTAGATTTCCCTTCATACATTTCCCTACTACAGAAACCCGCCTATGGGGCCCCAACCCTCCACTTATTTTTTAACCAACTTGTGCCATCCTCAGGTCAATCCATCTTACATTGGGGCACCCATTTCTGTATCTGCATTATTATCCCCACTAAATTTGTAATTCTTTTTGTAATTAAGTCGTTGTTTCTAGCATTTTACATAGCTTTTTGTCATCACCTTTGGCGACCTTCTTGGCACATGCAACCCATGTCTCCCTTGGTTGGGGCATTCCTTATCACCTACTCTTGATGAAATCATCCATAAAATCTGAGTATCCCCCAGGCCACCTACCTCTCCTCTCTAAGTTTGTTCACTTTTTCCTACCTCTGGCACAGCTTATCCCACGTGTAGTTCTCCCCCTGACACTCAACCTAGTTGCACAGTTGCAACCACTTATACTTTGCATATATCCCCAACCAAGGGCAGTCTTGAGTCTCCATGCATCTTGACTTCGTCCATGTACCTCCTCCATTATTGACCTCACCTAGTGGATTTTGCGAAGCCCTTTGCTTCTTAGAGTCGTGTCTCCCTTTTTGTCGACATCAACACAGTTTCCAGAAGGGTGACAGTATCTTGACTCTCATTACCCTTACAATGAGGAGTCTCAGACAACACAGGGAGAACCATCATTTCTCTCTGCTGTCATTGACCCCCATAACATTTGAATTCAACACTTTCTCATGTTATAGTGGGTCTTACTTTGCAACTATTGCAGTTGTTTTTTATATTTGTTGAAGACCTATGAACTTTGTTGGGCTATCAATGCCCACAGAATCCGTGATACTTCTTATAGGTGTCATTTCCTACTGTTCAGAGTATGTTCCTCATCAAAATTGTCCTCTGCCTTTATCAGAACTGCCCCCGAGGGCGCTATAGTTGTCCACATCAACACACAGTTTCAGTTATTGTACAACACCTTTTTTTTTAGTTACATGACACGAGCATGGGTCATGCCTGCCTCGTTTGTACATAGTTTATTTTTTGCACTATGTGAAAGGTTGGGTTCTACAGGTTCCCCTCTCCCTCCAACAGGTCACTCTTGACACTCTCATTATCACTCTTTCTTACAATGGTACTCTCAGTAGAAGAAACATTGATGAATTTCGGCTATACGCATGCTCCTAACCTCATCAATTAGGGGGCATTTGTTATCACTAAATTTTTTTCCACAAATGGTTATAGGAATCCAACATCTTCAAATAGCTATGAGTCCACCCATAGAACAAAATTACCAAAAAATTCATTTCCAAAAGGTCCAAAACTATACAACTAGTTATAAAATCAAGATGCGCTATGACTACACAGGGTGCATGTGCACATGTGCCATCAAGAAATCCAGGAAAAACGCACATGTGCACAATGCGTGACTGTGGATGCTAAGAGCCATGCACACCTGAGAACAATGCATTTATGATGTTGGTCGGCCTCCCACCCACTTCTAGTTTAGCTTCCAAGTCAATTTGACATCCAAATCTCAGCTGGATCTGGCTGGGTGGCTGGTCAAAGACCTAAAGGTTCCCTAAACAACCCCTTTTCACACTAAAAGATGGTTGCACAATACCTCAAAGTGGTGCTATAAAACAAGGCCATGGGTGCACTACATTTTCAAGGAATTCATTTGTAAGGTTATGATGTTGCTATTCTCTTGGGGAATCCTCTTTTCTCATCAAGAACATACTAGCACCATTCCATTTGGGCAATCCACATCACCTCTTGAGTGGGTTAGCCTAGGATTCTTTCACAATTTCTTTCAAGTTTTCAAGTTGTAAGAAGAGCTCAATCTTGGGGGTCCAAGAGCCCTCCCTTGGAGGAAGAAGGGACCCAAAGTCCCCTTTCTCTTTGGTGTTTTCTTTTCACTAATACAATCCTTTCCATTGGTGACATGAGTCTTGTTTGTTTCTTGCCTTATGCACAATAGTTTAATTGTTTTTCCTTTCCTAGTTTAATTCTTAGCTTAGTCTTTTATGTTTATTCTTCTAACCCTTTCCTTTACTGTTTTCTTGCTTATCTAACCCAAATAAGCTTGTAAACACAACTGTTTTGCTCATTTAGGTGACAAAAGAGGCGCAACAACAATCCTTGTTTTTTAATGGTTGTCTTGGTGGTGGACCAGGCAGTGCATGATATATTATACTTAGTGACATCCTATTAAATCTTTGGCCAATAGAAATACTTTTGTACTATTGCCACTGTCTTCTCCATGCCAAAGTTTCATGCAACTCGACTGTAGTGGGATTCCCAAATCAGATTTTCATGCTCACTTGAAGGAACATAAATATCACCTAGATGGAATAACATTCCATCCTAAAGATGAAAGTTGGAAAAAATCATGCATGTTCCCAATATCCGGTAGGTCGTAGGAAGTCAAGATCATTGTCATAGATCAGTTGCGACCACTTGAAGGTGTCATGCCCGCAAGAGTCAAGAAATATGGTTAGTACTGCAAATAGAGGTCAACTGAGGCAATTAATGAAACCATTGGTGCTCACTTTATTATAATTAATGTTGAGGTGAAACTGCTACAAGTATGTGGAACATTTTTTATGGTAGTCATTCTACAATTTTCCTTGTGTTTCCATGAACTATAGAGGCTTCTGATCTGTAAGAATGATTGTCTCCTTCCCTAGAATGTAATTCTTATATTGGCGGCTGACTTGTACAATGGAATACATCTCTTTGTCATAGGTGGGGTACTTACACATGACATCTAAGAGTATCTCTCTATGATAGGTTACCAAATGACTCTACTGAGTGAGAATGTTACTAACAATTTAGTCTAAAGAATCTGTCTCAATATCAAAAGGTTGTTCCAGATTAGGTAAGGTGAGCATCGAGGATGAGCATAAATGATGTTTTAGGTCATTAAATTCTTTCTGGTGTGACTTGTCCCACATAAATTGGGATTCACAACCACCCTTGGTCACTTCACTGATGGGGCATGTAATATGAGAGAACCCCAACACGAATCTACAATAGAATTTGGAAAGGCCCAAGAAGATTCAAAGCTCAATTAGTGTTGTCAAGGTTCACCAATCACAAATGAATTGGATCTTCACTAAATCTACTTGAATGCCATTCTCATATACAATATATATAAGATATTTGACCATGTTCATGTCAAAGGAGCCTTTCTCTAATTTATAATATAACTTGTTTTGTCGTAGGGTGTGGAGGACATGTTGAATGTAATGCAAGTGTTCTAACCAACTCTTGCTAAATATGAGGATGTCATCCAGATATAAAAACACCAAGGAATTGGTGGAAGGCCGCAAGATGTTGTCCATAAACCACATGAAAATTATTGGGGCATTCATTAAGCCAAAGGGCATGACTAACCACTTGAAAATGCCTTATTTAGACTTGAAATTAGTATTCCATACATTAGTCGATTCTATTTGGACATGTTGGTAGCTAGACCTCATATAAATCTTACTAAAGTACTTGGATCCCTTGATTTTCACAAGAAGTTCATCAATTTATGGAATTGGGAACCGATTCTTGACTGCTATTTTTTTCAGAGTTCTGTAATCAATACAGATTCATCAAGTCCCGTATTTATTCTAAACTAGCATGATTGGGCTTCCAAAGGGTGAGGAGCTTGGTCAAATGTTCCCTTTTAAGAAAATCTATTGAATCTAGTGCTTTATTTCCTCATTTTCCAGAAGATAACATCGATATATTGGCTCATTAGGTAATTAATGCATGCCAATAGTCAGATCAATTGAATGATTGACCTGATAGTGCAGAGGCATCCAAGTAGGTAAGTTGAACATGTCTCAGTATTATTCCATGACCTTTTCCACTTTATTTCGCTGCATAGAAAATCTCTTTGTGGAGGCCATGGATGTGGCTGCAACCTTTTGTTCACATTGAGAGTGAATCATGAAGAGGAGAAATTTCCTTGTCTAGGAGATGACCTTCCTATACTTCTTATCTGAGACCAAATAAATTTTATTAGGTGGAGATATGTTTGGTTTCTTGTACAGTTGTATTCCCAAAGTAAAAATGAAACTATGAGGTCAAGATTCATATAAAACATGATGTTTCCACATATATGGTTGGCGTAAGACAACATAAAAAATTCAAGTGGGGAAACATCGCACAATACCTAATCCTTGAAGGGATTGATGCCATAGGGTAGGCAACATTGTTGGCTGACACAAAGATATTTTTCTTGGTTGAGACACCCGATGTTTTACGGTTATGGATATGGTGTTGTAGGAAACTACAACTGCTTGATGACCTCTATTGATATTAGGTTCTTTTGGATTCTGTTATCAATAATGAAATGCAGTAGAGCACCCTTCACACATATGTGAGTGTAAAATGTTCTTACCTTCCTCTATCTATTCTGGTTCATTTGGTTGGACCTCGGTGGCAGATATTGTGGCACTAGGTTCAACATCAATGATATTCTTCCCCTTTTCTGGCTCTGAATCAAAGTCAGATCCTGGATCTGACTCTAAGGATTTCAACTTGGCCACCCATGACTTCTTCGAGCGACATTCATCAGTGTTGTTCCAGGGTATTTTTTGGAACTCACACAACTTCCCAGTGTATTTTTTCATCTTCACATTACCCTCATTTGCTTCCATCCTAAGATGGTTGTATTGAGGTTGTCCATCTTGCTAGTATTGTTATCGCACAATTTGTAGGTTGGTAAAATCTCGACCCAACCACCAAGTGGTGAAAACTAAGGGATACTATACCCAATGTCACCTCTATATAGGTCCCGCACTCCAAGGGTGACTAGGTCACTCTAGGGAGGAAATCTCGGTGACCCTGGGGGGATTGAGACAGATGGAAGGGAAGGAAGAGAAGTGTCCCACTAAATTTCAATCAGGGAAGAGGAAATTGGTTTTGATGACTTGTCTCTGGAAGGTTTTAAAGCTTCCAAGTCTTTGGGTACTTGCAAAAGTGATTGTACCTGCTCGAGACATAAGAAACGCCAAGGTTGCATATAGTATGTTAGGTGGAAAAGAAAGTTAAGCGTGTTATCCATAATTTGCAGTGATAAAAAAATATCAATTATCATAAATAAAATTATAAAAAAGGATGCAATTAGATTTGCTACAAGTTCAATTAATCATGCAATAGGTGAACCAACAATGACTAGTCTAACTTGCACAAAATAGTATGAAACTTGAGTAGTCAAACAAGAATGTTATAAAAACATATATGCAGTAAAATTTTTCATCCTTATGGGTGTAGCACAAAATTAATTACAACAGAAAAATTATCCAATGAAACTTGCCCAAAACTTGCCCAAAAAGTACGTTGTAGCAAGTAGAATAAGAGGGAAAAATTATAGCTTATGTCTAGGCTTAGTTATGAGATATTAGCATTAGAAAGGTTAGGGTTTATGAAGCCTTATGGCTATAGGGTTAGTTGTCAAAAGAAGAAATAGTTGTTTTGAGAAAGAGGATGCCTCAAGGAGGAAAGGATGCTATCAACATCAAGTATACAGTCCAAGTGAGTGAGCATCAAAAAAGTGAAATTGTCATGTTTAACAATGAAAATATTTTATATCTCCAATGCAAAATAGAAAAATTATTAGTGCCTTACTATTGGGTTTATGGGGTCAATGAAATGTATGGATTGGCTAAGCACCTAGGGTTGTACTCCCTTGTAATTCCCAAGTGTATCTAAGTCACTTTGGGAGATGCCAAGAGGGTGTACTCCCTTGTAATTCTCTTAGCACAACCTTGAAAAGTATTTGACCTTGAGAATTGAAACTTGAATTAAAATTCTTGATATACAAATCCCTAGGGGTGTAAGCCCTTTTACTTCATAGGTTTTTCAAAACAAACCAAGGAGACGTTGGAGGGTATATGTACTTGTAATTCTTTGAGACAAATTGTGAAAAATGACCTTTCTTGAACAAGTAAACAAACCTTGGGGAGGGTGTATGCCCTTATACGCCTCCAAGGGTTTTAAACAACAATAATTATGCAAAGAGAAAGACAAAAAGACAATAAATGCATATTTTTCCCTTACAAATTCCACAAAAAGCTAGATCAAACCCTAATCTTCCAAGTTAAATCCATCCACATGAATAAGAAATAATCTCCAAGTACAGTGCATCACTTTTCACCATCAATAGAAAGAACAAACCATGACAAAGTGAAAAAGAGAGAAAATCCTCCAAAGCTAGCAAAAATTTCAGCCAAAGACCTCTCACAATGGGAGAGTTATCTTATGAAATGAGATCTTATGATCTCTATTTATACAAAATTTCTCCAAAATAGTCTTTCCACGTGATATTAGGGTAAACCACAATACTAGGGATCGACAACCCTAATCTTTCCCCTTTTACAAAATAATATTAAAAAATTCACTTAAAATTTACTTTTACACAAGAAGAAACCCTAATTTTAAGTGATGTCACCTCTTTAGGGGACGTTTTGACACTAGGAGCAAGTCATTGGTGTAGGAGGAGTGTATTTAGGGTTCCCAAAGCCACATGTTAAAAAACAAAAGTCACTTTATTCATGGTCAAAACCTCATTCTCCTCAAAACTTCCATGTGCCAATGAATGGTAATCTCACCACCAAACCCTAGCCCCCTTAGGTGACACCATGCTCCTAAATATGACGTTTTTCCTCTCCTAAGAAAAATGTTTGGCATGCAAGGGCTAGGTTATGTTGTCTAATTCATCTTATAGATATTTGAAGTTTCGTCTCTCTCATTCAGAATGCAAGCTCTTGACATCCACCTGTGGGATTCAAGCCCCATGGAATCCCAAGCTAGGCTTGTTCCTCCAAAATTGTCCACCAAATAGGTCCTACAAAGACAAATAAGCATGAAATCCAAGGATATCAAGTCAAATATCCTCATAAGTAAATCAAGTTAATAAATGAACCATCTAGGCATGTGCATCAAAGAATACCCTATCAAACAATTAAGTGCTCAAAGACACTATGCGACTTTCCAAGCTTGGATATGGGAGGGTTGACGAGGTGTCCTATTGGGTAGATATTTTCCTAGTTCAAGGAGTGTTTCCAAGAGATCCATATCTAAGCCATGTAAAGTGGATGAAGTGGATAAGGGTCAACACTCAATAGGCACAGGGTTCATGTCATACAAGGGGTTTTAGCGTATCATTCATGGGTTCCTTTGTATAGGGTGTGTGGCACCTTTGTTTTCAATACAATTTTTCCAAGCCCATCATTTTTTCTATACTTTGTTTCTTTCATAATTTAAGGACAAGTTGCAGGCCAATGTCCTGGCATGGTGTCTAGATAATGAATGTGTCACTCACAAACACCTAGTGGAAATGTGAAGGTTGGATCATGATGAGATCCCCTTTCTCTCAGCCATGCAACTGAGAGCCATTACGCTAGTTTAGTGACCAGATGATGGTAATGTCATACAAATACATATTCATGATCATGATAGGCTGGGGTGTGATGAGACCTCCTATCCTCCAACTAACCTATTAAGAATTCTTAATCATTATTCTTGTGGGTCCCCATTTTCTTAAAGATAAGTGTTTCATTGTTTTATTGGGGGATCCCTGGGTGAAGCATCTGGAAGGTTTATACATAGGATTTTATCTTTTACCGAACAACAATCCCTCTGGGCCTTTAGCCCCTTCTTCCCATAGAATGAGGGACAACCCATTCTTGGGTCAATACACCCTAAAATCCCAATAGATAAGGAAACAAGGGGTTGAGGTGATAAAAAGTGGTAAGTATGGCCAGGAACGATATGATGGATTTTCAAAGGAGTTCCTAGTATCAAACCTATATCAAAGAAATATCGCTTACTAGGGAACAGTGTCAACCACCAAGGTGAAATAGGGAAAAATGCATAATTTCCAAGCATATGTCATGAAATCTAAAGTAGTCTAAGATACAACATACTCAAATTCCTCAAATATTGAAAGGACACTTACCATAATACCTAACTTGTACCTCATGGAGAAAGTCCCAATTCCTCTCGAAAGCCAACTGGTGTGGTGGATGCCATCTAAAAATCTATGAAATTTGTGGTGGTGATAAGGATCACCATTTGTGCAAAAGGATATTGCTAGTCATGTAGTCTCTCAACACTCCATATCCGCAACCTGAGGGCCTCAAGACATAATATCCTTAGTTATCCAACAAAATGGGGATAACATTTGGATCCTACTTGGGGACATGTGCTCACTGTAGAGTGCATGAGAACTGCAACATCTCCTAGTAGACCTTTTCCTACCAAAACTCAGGAAAAGGGATCAGATAATCTATGGTGGTGCTATCACCCTTTATCCACATATCTGTAAAATCCAAAATAAAAGCTAATCTAAAAAAGATTTTTTTTGACATTTTTTCAAACATTTCTAAACTAAACATGAAATCAATATGCGACTACAAAAAAATGAAATATAATCTGCATATAAACTAATATGAGAAATCAAGATGACCTACCTAAATACCTGTGGCCTTGGGGCCCTGAAGATTAGGTGATGGGTGATGTAAGGTGAATTCATAAAACCAGTGCAACTAGTTGGTCATCCCATCAAAGTATATCCCCCTATGCTTGATTATGTAAAACAACAAAGATAATTCAAGCATGTAATGATCATAAACATAAATAGATATATAATCAATCATGAAATGAAGCTTATGGAGATGGGTGGGAGGGAGGAAATCCTGCTACAAAGAATATATGACACTCTGTTCATGCAATAAATCTTGGTTGAAGTGATTGAGACAAGGTTGATCAATCCATCTCTGAAGGGGGATACTATATGTAGACGAAGTCTCATCTTCATTTGTGCAAAAGACTCATTGTTTTTCGAGGACTGAGAGGAAATGAGAGAACGAAGGAATATTGCATGGTCTCTTGGAGAAGAGGGTAAGAGGTAAGGTATAAGATTAGGTGTAGAAATACTGTTCCTCTTCACCTGTGAGTCTTCATGAAAATATCCAAGATGAAAATACTTCCGCTTTGAAGAATGAGCCTTTGATGGCTTTGAGGTGGCCATGTCCTGGTATTCCTCCAAAATTGAGTACGAAAGTGGATGAGTGTCCCTGAATAAATATGTAACTATCTCATCATCAGGATCCCAAACATATGAACTATATACACATGAAAAGTAGTCCTATGAATATGAAAATACAAACCCCTTTTCTTCAGGGGTACCCTCAATGTTATAAATGGGGTCTCTATAAAAAATGAGATGACCAAAGTCCCATATACGTCTGTGCGTTTGTATGAAAGTGTCTATATGCTCTTCAATTGTGTGTAAAGGTTATTTCACAAGACCATAAAAAAAGCAACCATCTCTTTGTTTTCATGTGCAAGAGGAGTAGTGGCATGGACATCATCAACAAGTTCCTCACATTCATCACTTAGGCTAGTTTCTTCTTGAAATTCATGAATAGGAGGAGAGCACGACTGGACAAACTCTACTACATCATGCAGGAGCAAATATAATGTTGCATCAACATGTTTCACTTCATCAATATTTTTTTTTCTCTTCACGAGCATGATCCTCCTTTTCCTGTTCATCGTACGAGGATTGATTCTTAATGCAGAGTGCTTTATGTTCCTTTTTTTCAGAAAGATCTATCGCATCCAGGGGCTCCACTAACACCTCTTCACTTCCAAAGTCATGAAATAAAGTGTCATAAATATCTTCAAAAATATTATAACTCAACATGTTATCTTCCTAATGTGAGGGATGAACAAAGGCCTTGATGTCTTCATAAAATGGAAGTGAAGATATGAGCACTTCTTCTTCATCATATGTCTCGTCTAGATCTTCATCAGGGTCTTCTTGGTAATTTTCTTCATATATCTGTCCTTAAAGCACTTCTTCATCGTCAAGGGCAAGAAATAAATCTCCTATGAAACTCATCATTTCCTTGGCATGATTATTAGCATCCTTTTCCTTTTCCATATGTATAAATTCCATATTCGAGGCATAATAAGTTATGGATGAGGGTTCATCCCATGGTTCCATAATTCCATTCGATGAAAGGAAACCTCAATGGATTCTCCAGTAGAGATCAAGTCTCACCAAAGGAGGGAAAGGGGAGAGAGGGAAAGGTGAGTACGTGGAAGATTGAGTCACCAGAAAAGATTCATGGGAAACTTATTAAGGGTGTAAAATGGAACATTCTTCAATGGAGTCACCAGGAAAGCTAAGGGATAGAGGCTTTGGGAGGGAATATTTCCAAAGTGTCATTAGGGAATGAAGAGGATTAAAAATCATCCCTGGAAATGGTGCCAAAATGTTATCGAACAAATTGTATAATGGGAAAATCTTGACCCAACCACCAAATGTTGACAAGTAAGGGACACTATACCCACTGTCACCTCAATATAGGTCCTGTGCTTCAAGGGTGACTAGGTCACTCTAGGGAGGTGATACCAGTGACCCTGGGGAATTGATATGGATGGAAGGGAAGGAAGAGAAGTGTCCCCCTAAAGGTCAATAAGTGAATAGGAAAGTGGCTTTGATTACTCGTCTCCATAAGTTTTTAAAGCTGCCAAGTCTTTGGGTACTTGCAAAAGTGACTGTACATGCCCGAGACACAAGAAAATACAAGGTTGCATATAGTATGTTAGGTGGAAAAGAAAGTTAATCTTGTTGTCCCTAATTTGTAGTGATCAAACAATATTAATTATCATCAATAAAATGATAAAAAAGGCTGCAATTATAGTTGCTACAAGTTCAATTAATCATGCAATAGGTGAACCAACAATGACTAGTCTAGCTTGCATAAAATAGTATGAAACTTGAGAAATCAAACAAGGTTGTTATAAAAACATTTATGCAGTAAAAATGATCATCCTTATGGCTGTAGCACACAATGAATTACAACAGAAAAATTATCCAACGAACCTTGCCCAAAAGGTACGTTGCAAAAAGTAGAATAAGAGGGAAAAATTCTAGGTTAAATCTAGGGTTAGTTTATGAGATATTAGGTTTAGAAAGATTAGGTTTTCTGGAGCCTTATGGCTATAGGGTTATTTGTTAACAACAACAATAATTTTTTGGATAATAAGGACACCTCAAGTAGGAAAGGATTCTAGCACCATCAAGCATACAATCCAAGTGAGAGAGCATCAAAAAAGTGAAATTGTCACGTTTACCAATGCAAAGATTTTATATCTCTAATGAAAAATTGAAAAACGATTACTTCCTTACTATTGGGTTTATCAGGTCAATGAAAGAGATGGATTGGATAATAACTTTGGGGTGTATTCCCTTGTAATTACCAAGTGTATCGAAGTCAATCTAGGAGATACCGAGAGGGTGTACTCCCTTGTAATTATCTTGGCACAACCTTGAAAAGTATTTGACCGTGAGAAGTGAAACTTGGATGAAAATTATTGATCTAAAAATCCCTAGGGGTGTAATCCCTTTTACTTTCTATGGTTTTCAAAGAAAACCAAGGAGACCTTGGAGGGTGTACATTCTTGTAGTTCTCCAAGACACTTTGTGAAAAATGACCTTTGTTGAACAAGTTAAAAACCCTTTGGGGAGGATGTATGCTCCTATACTCCTCCAAGGGTTTTAACCAACAATAATTATGGAAATAGCAAGACAAAAAGACAATAAATGTATATTTTTCCCTTACCAATTCCACAAGAAGAAAGATCAAACCCTAATCTTCCAGGTTAAATCCATCCACATGCATAAGAAAGAATCTCCAAGCATAGCACATCACTTTTCACCATCAATATCAAGAATGAACCATAAAAATGTGAAAAAGAGAGAAAATCCTCCAAGGATAGCGGAAATTTCAGCCAAAGACCTCTCACAATGGAAGAGTTATCTTATGAAATGAGATCTTATGATCTCTACTTATACAAAATGTCTCCAAAATAGTTTGTCCACATAATATTGGAGTAAACCACAAGACTAGGGGTCAAAAACCCTGATATTTCCCTTTTTACAAAATAACAATAAACAATTCACTTAAAATTTACTTTTACACAAGAAGAATCCCTAATTCTAAGTGGCATCAACCCTTTCGGAGACATTTTGACACTAGGATCAAGTTGTTGGTGTAGGAGGACTGTAGTTAGGCTTCCCAAAGCCACATTTCAAGCATCCAAGTCATTTTCTTCATGGTCAAAGCCTCATTCTCCTCAAAATTTCCATCTGCCAATGAGTGGTAAGCTCACCACCAAACCCTAGCTCCATTAGGTGATGTCATGCTCCTAAAGGTGACGTTTTTCCTCTCCAAGGAAAAATGTTTGGAATGTAGGGGATAGGTTATGTCATCCAAGTCATCTTCGAGGCCTCTAAATTTCATCTCTCTCATATGACATGCGGTACCTTGGCGTCGACCTATGGGATTCAAGCCCCATGGAAACCGAAGCTAGGCTTGTTCCTCCTAAATTTTCCACCGACTAGGTCCTGCAAAGACAAATAAGCACACCCTCCATGGATATCAATTCAAAATATCATGATAAGTAAATCAAGTCAATAAATGAGCCACCTAAGAATGTGCATCAAAGATTACCATGTCAAACAACTATGTGCTCAAATACATTATACGACTTGCCAAGCTTGGATATGGGAAGGTTGACGAGGTGTCCTATTGCGTAGATCTTTCCCTAGGTAAAGGATTATTTCTAGGAGATCCCTCTCTAAGCCATGTAAAGTGGATGAAGTGGCTAAGGTTCAAGACTCAATGGTAAAAGGGTTCATGACATACAAAGGGACTATAGTGTCTCATTCATGGGTTCCTTTGTAGAGGGTGTGTGGCACCTTCATTTTCAATCCAATTTTTCCAAGCCCATAGTTTTTTCCATTCTTTGTTTCTTTCATAAATTAAGGACAAGATGAAGGCCACTATCCTAGCATGGTGTCCATATAATGACAATGTCACTCATAAACACTTAGTGGAAATGAGAAGGTTGGATCGTGATGAGACCCCCTTTCTATTAGCCATGCAACTGAGAGCCATTACCATGGCTTGGTGACCAGGTGATGGTAATTTCATACCAATAAATATTCATGATCATGATAGGTCAAATCACGATGAGACCTCCCATCCTCCAACTAATTGTTTAAGAATTCTTAATCATTATTCTTGTGGGTCCCCCTTTTCTTACAAATAAGCATTTCATTTCTTTCTTGGGGGATCCTTGGGTGAAGCATATGGAAGGTTTATACATAGGATTTTATATTTTATCCAATAGTAATACCTTTGGGACTTCAACCCCTTGTTACCATAGAATGAGGGACAACCCTTTCTTGGGTCAATACACCCTAAAATCCCAACAGATAAGGAAACAAGGGGTTTAAGTGATGAAAAGTGGTAAGTATGGTGGGGAACGATACAATGGTTTTTCAAGGGAGTTCCCAGTAAAAAACCCATCCCCAAGGAAGACCATTTACTAGGGCACAATGTCAACCACCAAGGTGAAATAGGGAAAAATGAATAATGTCCAAGCATATGTCATGAAATTAAAAGAAATCTAAGATACAACATACTCAAATGCCTCAAATATTGAAATGCCACTTGCCATAATACCTGACTTGTACCTCATGGAGCAATTCCTAGTGCCTCTCAGAAGACATTAGGTGTGGTGGATGCCATCTGGAAATATATGACCTTTGTGGTGGTGAGAAGGGTCTCCATCTGTGCGAAAAGATATTGTTAGTCATGTAGTCTCTCGACACTCCATATCTGCAACTTGAGGGTCTTGAGACATAATATCCTTAGTTATCCCACAAAATGGGGATAACAAGTACTATATTTTTTCTCTCCATTAAATGAAGGTTTGATGAAATGGACAGTTCAAGATCAGACTAGTTAGTGGCAGAAGGGTGAGTTTCAATTGCCTCTAAAATAAAAATTCCAAATTTTCCTAAGGAAGAAAGAAGAAACAACATGAAAATACATGTATTTTCATGTCTAAGGCAAGGTTCAAGCTCTCGAGTGATTATTTGGGGTGAAAAGGGGCTTATCACACCCCAAAAGAGCATAAGAACAAATAAACCAGGGGGGCTTATCACAAGACCATGGCCTAAACGTCAGGCGCCAACATTTTTTGACCTCGAGAGATTGACAACTCTAATACGTCATCAAACTGGCTTTGGAAACCCTAAATCAATGGTTTTCAGAGTCCTTTCATCATAGTGGCATATGGATCCAAGGTTCAAGCACTCCAAGGGTGCACCCTTGATGGACGATCTATATTTTCTATCATACCTCTTTTCAAGGGGGATCTATTAATGGCCCATATCTCATCACGTCATCAATCATGCATAGAGAGATCGATGGTTCATATTTTATCTATGCCCCTAGGGTGTTGATTTACCATTACACGCGGCTCACCATCAGAGCATTGTTAGAGCCAATCATAAGTTGTCACTGTTAAGGTTTAAGCTATTATTAGGATTCTTTTCAATTTACTAGATAAGCATAGCATAGATAGGATCACTGAGAGAAACAAAATCAAAATACACTGTTAAGGTCTTGTTGGCGTTCGGAAGTCACTCCTGGATTGCTAGCAAGCAGAGCCCGAAGCCCATCAGATTTAATGTCACGGTTTGTTTTAGAGGGCGATCAAATGGAGGGAAACTCAAAACAGTGTTGTATCAACTCAGAAACCAGACCAGGCATGCATGAAAGAGTGAGGTCCTGACAAACTCCAAACAGTGGGTCGTAGTAAAGGCGAGTAGGTGGAAGATTTACGCAAGAAGAGCGCAATGATCTATTACAAACATCAGGTGTGCAACAAATTAAAGAAGAAATGAATCCGAACGCAAAATCCTTTTACATTCAAATACAGAAAACCAGAGGGCACGACAACGCCACAACAAATCCTTTATTGCAACAAGCTGCACTACTGTGAATCCTCCGGCAAAAGATGAAACAAAGACGAAAAAGAAGGAGAACTGTTTGTTATGAGCCAAGAAATCTCAAACACAGAGGCATAACCAGGAAACCAGAGTCTTTGCTGAAACTTTACAGTCGTGAGCTTAGCTCTACCATCGATAGATACAAAAATGGCAAAAATGCCTACATATACTCAAAATAACAACAGCGGTAGAACCAAGAAAATGCATTGAAGGCTTTGCGTCTGCATGGCTTCTGACAACACGGAGCTGTGATCTTTGAATGGTCGTGCAACTTATGGCAGACGCAATCAGCCTTCTGACAATT
>JZKD02S1683949.1:0-10202 GCA_000966675.3 Picea glauca
AGGTTTAGAATTTCGGTGTTGGCCAATCAAGCTACCCACTATTTCAGTTGTAAAAATGGATCACTGAAGGGCCTATGCTGTCAAGGTAGAACTGCCTTGCAAATTCTGGGAACTTGTCCATGTTGGCCACATCGTGGTCCGAGTAGCATAGTCTTTCCATGCATCCTAGAAGGTTAGGCGTGGCCTGCACCCCTTCAGGAATGCGTTGTAGGACTATGGTTGTTTCAACTTGTCTTCTTGATGGCCTTGCCATGGGTTGTTTGCCCTCTCGTCGTCGTGCCTGGCTTGAGGTTCCAACATCCATTGTTCTCTCTTTGGTGTAAGCTTATGGCTAGCTGGTGACATCTTCCACTAGCCCCTCCTATCGTTGCACAAGCTCTGCTCTGTGTGGCTGTCTTGGCACGAAAACTTCTGTGTGTTTTGGGGCTGTCTCATTTACCCTATGGTCTCCTTCAATGTTCACAGGTCACAGAAGATTACCTGCATCCTCAGCCTGCTGTCCTTGTCCATTTTCCTGCATGTCAACATCCATGCCAACCACTGTTGTTGGTTGGGATTCCTCCACCACGGGTGTGGGGCTCGCTGGTTCCACATGGGGTGAGGGATTTTTTTCCAAGTTGATGAATTATGCGGCTTGTGTAGGTTCATTTTCAATTTCCGGTGTCTGTTGTGGTGTTCGATGGTGGCTTCGAGGTTTCCTCCTGGCCTAGATCGGCGCACCAAACTTGGGTGGTGCCATGGTGGTTAATGGTGACTTCTGTCGAACTGGTTCACTCTGTATCTCTTGCTAAATCGATCTCCACTCTGTATACTCTATCTCTATGTGATTTCACAATTTCACAATAAGATTTATGTTTCCCGCGTGCCTTCCTTATATAGAAAGTGTCGTGAAGCTTCTTGGAGAAGCTACCCAAGCTGTGATTTAAATGAAATGGTGCTTCCTGCGTATGTGACATTCAATTTCCTGGACGACGCTAGTTGGCGCGATTAATGCAAAGGAGCTTCGAGATTACTTGAAATTCCATTTGATAGATGCCGCTAGTTGGCACGATTAATGCAAAGGCGCTTTGAGAGTACGTGACATTCAATTTGATAGATGCCACCAGTTGGCGCCTTTTTATCGTAACCACCTTTTTTCAAATTTTCACCTTTTTCTAATCGTTGGTCCTTTTTCTGACGTGCTGGGATTTTTTAGTGAATGACAGATTTTTGCTATCTCACCTTTCCTTGGTGTGCAGTGTGTCGATCTTATGCTGCGCGCAAAATTTTCTCTTTTCGTCATGCTAAATCCTTTTTTTTTATATACATCTCTCTTTACTGCGCGATAATTTTCTAATTGCTAAGAGGTCGTCTGTCCCTATAGAGTTTCAATCGAATCCCATTGATCATTCCTTTGAGTTATGTACCTCCTGAATATTTCAATTGTATAACTCCTCCATCTGTGACAATATTCACTTCATATGGTCCCAACCAATGTATTCTGAATTTTCCTGGGTGTTGAGGAAATTTTATGTCATACACCAGGACTAGGTCTCTCTCCTTGAGATTCTTCCTTTTAATATGTCTATCATGACAAGATTTTTCCCCTTGATTTCTGTACCTCTTGGTGAAATCCTGCTAGGATCCTATCTTCCTACATCTCCATCAGCTGACTTAGACTTTCTTGTACTGTGCCTCGCTCTATCATGTTGGTGATTGCTGCTACGTGCAGACTAGGTACCAAAAATTCTAATGGAACCACTACTTCTTTTCCATACACCAACCTGAATGGTGTCTTCCCTGTCAAATTTTTGCATGTAGTCCTCTATGCCCATAGTATTGCTGGTATCTTCAAGTCCCAATCGTCCCTGTTGACGTTGCATATATTTGTTAATGCATTCTCTAGGATCTTATTAAAGGCTTCCATTGTTCCATTTGCTTGAGGGTGATATTGTGTACTCTTTTGGTGATAGACTTCAAACTCCTTAGTCATAGCCCTAATAGTATTGTTAACGAAGTGAGTGCCTTGGTCACTCGTTAAAATTCTTGGGCATCCAAATATAGTGATCACTTGCTCAAAGAAGAAGTGTGATGTTGTCTCTGCGCTGCAGTCCTTGACTGGTTCTACTTCTACCCATCTTGTTAAGTATTTTGTCGCAACAATAATATACCTTTCTCCTGACCTCTTTGTTGGTGGGTTAATTGGTCCTACAAAGTCTATTGACCATTTTTCAAATACCTGCAAGGTTACTTCTGGTTTTAGGGGCATCTCGTCCAGTCTATTAGGTTTACCAATCCTATGACATACATCACATCTCTGGTAGTAGTCCTTTGCATCTCTGTGAGCAGTCTACCACCATAGTCCTGCACGCAATACCTTCTGCGCGGTATCTTTTCCTACATAATGACCTCCTTCTATTCCCTCACGGGCCTCTACTAAAATCTTAGGTATTTCATGTTCTAGTACACATCTTCTCAAGATGCTATCAACACCCATCTTGTACAAGTGTCCTGCAATCAATTGATAGTCTGCAACTCGGACTGCCATATTTTTCTTCTGTGCAGTGTTGAATTCTTATGGTGTAGTCCCTGTACTCAAGTATTGAATGATGTCAACAAAATATTCATTATCTACTTGAACTGAAAATAACTGTGCATCGGGGAAGTTGTCCTCTAAGTTCATAGGTTCCTCTCCATTAATGATCCTTGATAGGTGATCAGGTCCTGCATTCAAATTTTCAGGTTTGAGTATCACTTCAAAGTCAAATTCCTGGAACAAAAACAACCATATACAAATTCTCCCCCCCCCCAACACTGGGTTATTGACTAGGTATTTGAGAGATGAATGATCTGTAAACATATTGAAATGTTTTCCCAGTAAGTAATTTATGAACTTCTCGAGTGCATAGACCATAGCTAGGCCTTCTCTTTCTGTGGTATTGTAATTCTGCTATGAGTTTGACAATTTTCTACTAGCAAAAATTATAGGATGGTTCAATTCCCCTATTCCTAGCTGTGCCAGAATAGCTCCAACTACTATAGCTGATGCATCTACATGCACATGAAATGTCTTTTCCCAATCCGGGAATACTAGTATTGGTGTTGTTACCATCTTCTCTTTTAGAGTGTCCAATCCTCATTGACAGTCCTCATTCCACTGAAATTTACTATATATCCTCAGTAGTTTCTCCATTGGTGCAATGATTTGTGCATACACTTTTATGAATTTCCTATAGTATCTCGTGTGTCCCAATGTTTCTCTCAACTGACATATTGATTTTGGTGGTGGTAAATTGACAATTATTGCAATCTTGGTAGGATCTATTAGCAAGCCTTTTTTGCACACTATATGGCCCAATAGTATCCCAAAAGGTGTCCCAAAGATGCACTTCTTGATATTTAGTGATATCTGACACTGATTTCATCTTTCTAACATTAGCCTTAACACTTCTACATGGTCCTTCAATAGACTGTATGTTGTCCAATCATCAAGATATACCTCTAAAAACCGATGGATGAATTCTTTAAAAGCAGTTATGACTACTCTTGAGAATATAGCTGGTGCATTCTTCATCCAAAAAGGCCTGACTGTGTACTGGTAGGATCCCCATTCTGTGGTAAAAGTGGTATTGTACCTGCCTTTTGGGGCTATCTTGATCCGATGGTAGGCTAAGAATCCATCTTTGAATGAGTATGCTTCCTGGCCTCCTAGATTCTCTAATACCTCATCTGTGAAAGGGGCAGGGAAAGGGTCAAGTAGGAAAACATCATTCACCTTCCTCAGGTCGACACATATCCTTATCCCTCTTTGCTTCTTCTCCTGAACTAGGATAGGGATTACCCATTCAGATTCCTCCACTGGTTCTCTGATTACAACCTCCAACATTCTGTCAATTTTTGCTTTTAGTTTCTTCTTATATATTGGGTTTAGTTTATATGGTCGTTGTCAGACTGATCTAGCCTCAGATTTGAGAGGTATCTTAATCTCTCCTAGTTCTCCTGCTATGAATTTCATCTATGTAAAGGTTTTTCAGAACATGTCACTGTACTCACGCAATAACTCTATTACTGTTTGTTCATCCTAGTAGTCTCCAATGTTGGCCATTTTGGGATTCTCAGTTGTCCCAATGTTGAATTTCTTCACCTTGATTGACGCAAAAAACACTTCTGATTCCAGAGGTGGACCTTCCACCCCTCTTTCACCTTCAACTTTTGTTATCAGAATTTTGCGCGGGTCCTCCTCATCTGGTGCTTCTTCCTGCACATGGTAGCATGACAATAGTTCTTTCAATGTCTATCTGTTTTGTTGTTGATCTTCTGTCATAAGTTAAACTTATGTTTCCTTGATGATTATCACTCCTCTGATTTGTTTGAGTTCTCAATCTATGTTTGGGTTCTCATGTTCAAATGAGAAAGTGAATGTAAATTTCTATTGTAACATTGTCCATTCTGCAGTTCCTCTGTGCAGTTCCTGGTCCACATACCAGTTTTCTGGGATTCCTTCTAGTGTATGAATAAAGTGATGAGGCCATTCCTCTGGTGGTGTCATCATCCATAATGTTTTTCACTTCTCTAAGTGTTCCAAAGGTGATCCATGTCCATCATATCTCTGCATCATTCTTCTCTTCTGCTTTGCGTTGAATCTAATGCCCAATAATCATTTTCATTGGTACCAGTCTTTAACGGTCTCTTTGTGCACACCCCACCATCTTGCATGTGTTTCCTTGAGTGTTATATCCAGATTTAAGAGCCTTTGATTTTGTAACACTTCATCTTCATATCTTGTTATGAATTCTTCTAAGTTGTTCACCCCATGAAAGCTAGGAGGTTCTCTTATCTTTGTACCTACCCATCTTACTGCGCGATCTATTCTTTCACATATTCTTATTGAGACTTCATGTAATCTATGCTTCCAATTTTCCAACCCTGTATCTGAATCTGACACACATGACATGATACTTCTCCAACCGAGTACCCCATCTAAAATTGGATTCACATAATAATCTTCTCGCACAGTAGTTTTGTATAACTGGTTAATTTCCTCCAGGTCTAAACAAGTGGGCTCTACAAACCTTTTTCCTTCTGATGGGTCTAGTGGCGCAATGAATTTGTACTCTCCTTACTCGAATGTCATCTTCCTCGTCTTCAAATTGATTATGGCCTTATTTTCAAACGCCCAATCCAAGCCAAGCAAATTTTGGATAAGGCGTTGTGCCATCATCTATTTCTATTACTTCGAAGTCTACCTTAGTGCACACTCCATCTAGATCTACTATCACACCCTTTAGCCTTCCAATTGGTAGAACATTTTTTTGATTTGCTAGTTTCAACTGAACAGGTGAATATCCTAATGTGGGATCTCCCATACATTGCCATGTCTTCTTGGGTAACACATTCACCTCAGAGCCTAAATCTAGTATGATGTCCCCCATATTGAAATCTCCAATGTCAGCATTTAATCTGAATTCCCTGCTTGTCCTCCTTCTTGTATGCAGGTGATTGATTGTTTTCTTTTCTAATTTCCTCTCTACCTCTGTGTTACATCTTTCTAGCATATTTTGAAAAATTCTAATAGATGATTGGTCATTTAATAGCTTAACACAAGATTGAAGAAAATCCTTTATGGTACTTACTTGTCCTAGAGGTTGTGCTTCATTAGTATGATCTAGTGATGAATGTATCTCATACGTTGGTCCATCCTAAGTATGTTGTGTAGTTGATGTAGATGCAATGCATAGCTTCAAGAATTATTGTCTGGATTGCTTGAATATCCATTTTTCATTCTGCGCATCAAGCTACTTCTGTGGTTCGTCATTCTTCTTCACCCATTGGTGTTGTGCTGGATCTTGTCTTACTGCGTCATTTCCTGTCTTAGCTCCTCTGCGCGTAACTATGTTGATATTTCTTCCATCCTCCCTTACTTCTGTAGAAATCCATTGAACATTTTGATTGTTCTAATTTCTCTTTTCCTAGATCTTCCCCAATAGTGTCGAACAGTCTTCTGTGTCATGATCTGATGAACGACAATACATACATGTCACAGGTGGAAGTGTACATTCTCTTGCATAATATCCTGGTTGTTGACAATGATTACATACCACCGATCCTCTGCCTCTTCCAAAGCCTCCTCTTCCTCGTCCTCCACATATGTAGCCATCTTAGTCTCCTCACAGTGTTGTATTGGGGCGCTTGGTTATGCTGCATAGGATTATACTGTGGCTATGCGATATTGTACTGTGGTTGCACAATGTTATATTGTTGTGGCACAATGTTATATGGGGATGATACTTGGTTAAACTATGGTGCATCTTTCCCTGTCATCATCTCTTTCTGCACCCTATAGGTATTTGATATTCGTTCCCTCATCATCTCCATTGTCCTGTAATCTTTGTCATCATGGCCTACTGACTTGGAAAATTTGCAATATGAAATCTTAGGCATTGTCTGGTATTTCTGCATCATTGGAAAATTATATGGATCATGCCCCTATGTCTTACATATCTCACACCATAGTTATCCTGATGGCAAAGGGTTTGGCAGTCCCGTTTCCATGTACTGCGTGAATGTTGGGAATTCATTTGTGTGGTGTCCTTCTGTCCTACATGTGGTACACCAAACAACTTCTCTTTTGTCCTTACCCCTGTTCTAATTTAGTTGAAATGTTAAGTTCCTCAAATCCTCCTTTAGCTCCTCTATGGTTGTATCTATCTTCTAATATTGGTTCTCTTCCAATTGTAGGGTTGCCTACATTGCCTCTGCCTGGATTTGAAACTTTTGTTGTCTCAAGGGGTATTTCAAATATGGTAGCAATGAGTTGACAAACAAATGCTTATGCTGCATATCTGTCATGACATACTTTAGCTTTCCTTTCAATCGTTTGAATCTCTGGTCAATCTCCCACATATATTCTCCTGGTTTCTTTCTGATCTCTATCATATCATTCATGTATTGATCCTCTGAGCTAGGCTTATGGAATTCATTTATCAATAGCTTCTTGATATCCACAATTGTTCTGGTTGTTCCTGGTGGAATATTCGCAACTAAGTTCATGCACCAATCTAGTGCGCGATCTCTTAGCGTTATGGCTAACTGCGCAATATTAGTGTCCTCATTTGTAATCTGTTTTTCTTCCCAGATCTTTTCACAAATGAACAAGTGCTTCTCAGGGTCCTCCGACTCATCTCCCTTGAATTCTGGTAATCTGATGTTGGGATCATGTCTTGCCATCCTGAATGTTGAACTACTACCTCCGCGCGGTGTAGATACTTGGATACCACTTCCTGAAGTGGCTCCTCCATTTGTTTCTCCTTGACTAGATGTTCTTCCTGTTGTCTTGCTTCCGAATTTTGGTTGTATAAATGATGGTGTTTTTATTGGTGTATTAGTCGCACATGGGTTTATGGGTTCCACACTCACATTGATATGGATAGGAGTGTTTCCTTCTGTTCTTGCTCTTGTACCTCTTGTCTTCCTTTCATATGTCGTGTGTAGGATTTCCTTAATCTGCTCCATAGCCTGGAGATCCTCTACCTCTTCTTCATCACTTGCCAATCCTTCCCTTACGACTATGGCTCTCTTCTTGTTGTTCATATTATATTGGTAGGGTACTCCACTACGCATTCTTCCAGTTGTTGCCATGATCTGGTATTCCTCCATCATGATTGGATCCAAGGCCTCCTCCTTCTTTCCTCTATCCATTTCTTCCTCCATTTCTCCGTCTCTTGTCAGTGCTTTCCCCGTTCCCCCATGCACGCAGGGAAGTTTAGTTGTCTGAGGCCATTGTCATTACACCTTTTTTATATAGTAATATCTTAATGGAAGTATAATACGATCTTATATACCTACCTAGAGGTCCTATAATATCCCCAAGGACGAGCCCTGTTGTAATCATGTTTATGAATTGTAAATCATGTATATGAATTATAAATCATGTTTTGTAGGCTGGTGAGCCAGGTATCGATAAGATGGTGGCTTATGTGTTTATTAGGCCGAAGAGCCCAAGTATTAAGGCCAAGAACCTGATTTGGAATATGTAATTATGCAGATCATTAATATAATATAAACATCGTTGCATCGACCACGAAGAAAGAGTGATGGGGGACTAAGCTTCCACAAAATGGGTAAGGGATAGGNCACAGGTGGAAGTGTACATTCTCTTGCATAATATCCTGGTTGTTGACAATGATTACATACCACCGATCCTCTGCCTCTTCCAAAGCCTCCTCTTCCTCATCCTCCACATATGTAGCCATCTTAGTCTCCTCGCAGTGTTGTATTGGGGCGCTTGGTTATGCTGCATAGGATTATACTGTGGCTATGCGGTATTGTACTGTGGTTGCGCAGTGTTATATTGTTGTGGCACAATGTTATATGGGGATGATACTTGGTTAAACTATGGTGCATCTTTCCCTGTCATCATCTCTTTCTGCACCCTATAGGTATTTGATATTCGTTCCCTCATCATCTCCATTGTCCTGTAATCTTTGTCATCATGGCCTACTGACTTGCAAAAGTTGCAATATGAAATCTTAGGCATTGTCTGGTATTTATGCATCATTGGAAAATTATATGGATCATGCCCCTATGTCTTACATATCTCACACCATAGTTATCCTGATGGCAAAGGGTTTGGCAGTCCCGTTTCCATGTACTGCGCGAATGTTGGGAATTCATTTGTGTGGCGTCTGTCCTACATGTGGTACACCAAACAACTTCTCTTTTGTCCTTACCCCTGTTCTGATTTAGTTGAAATGTTAAGTTCCTGAAATCCTCCTTAAGCTCCTCTATGGTTGTATCTATCTTCTAATATTGGTTCTCTTCCAATTGTAGGGTTTCCTACAGAGCCTCTGCCTGGATTTGAAACTTTTGTTGTCTCAAGGGGTATTTCAAATATGGTAGCAATGAGTTGAAAAACAAATGCTTATGCTGCATATCTGTCATGACATACTTTAGCTTTCCTTTCAATCGTTTGAATCTCTGGTCAATCTCCCACATATATTCTCCTGGTTTCTTTCTGATCTCTATCATATCATTCATGTATTGATCCTCTGAGCTAGGCTTATGGAATTCATTTATCAATAGCTTCTTGATATCCACAATTGTTCTGGTTGTTCCTGGTGGAATATTCGCAACTAAGTTCATGCACCAATCTAGTGCGCGATCTCTTAGCGTTATGGCTAACTGCGCAATATTAGTGTCCTCATTTGTAATCTGTTTTTCTTCCCAGATCTTTTCACAAATGAACAAGTGCTTCTCAGGGTCCTCCGACTCATCTCCCTTGAATTCTGGTAATCTGATGTTGGGATCATGTCTTGCCATCCTGAATGTTGAACTACTACCTCCGCGCGGTGTAGATACTTGGATACCACTTCCTGAAGTGGCTCCTCCATTTGTTTCTCCTTGACTAGATGTTCTTCCTGTTGTCTTGCTTCCGAATTTTGGTTGTATAAATGATGGTGTTTTTATTGGTGTATTAGTCGCACATGGGTTTATGGGTTCCACACTCACATTGATATGGATAGGAGTGTTTCCTTCTGTTCTTGCTCTTGTACCTCTTGTCTTCCTTTCATATGTCGTGTGTAGGATTTCCTTAATCTGCTCCATAGCCTGGAGATCCTCTACCTCTTCTTCATCACTTGCCAATCCTTCCCTTACGACTATGGCTCTCTTCTTGTTGTTCATATTATATTGGTAGGGTACTCCACTACGCATTCTTCCAGTTGTTGCCATGATCTGGTATTCCTCCATCATGATTGGATCCAAGGCCTCCTCCTTCTTTCCTCTATCCATTTCTTCCTCCATTTCTCCGTCTCTTGTCAGTGCTTTCCCCGTTCCCCCATGCACGCAGGGAAGTTTAGTTGTCTGAGGCCATTGTCATTACACCTTTTTTATATAGTAATATCTTAATGGAAGTATAATACGATCTTATATACCTACCTAGAGGTCCTATAATATCCCCAAGGACGAGCCCTGTTGTAATCATGTTTATGAATTGTAAATCATGTATATGAATTATAAATCATGTTTTGTAGGCTGGTGAGCCAGGTATCGATAAGATGGTGGCTTATGTGTTTATTAGGCCGAAGAGCCCAAGTATTAAGGCCAAGAACCTGATTTGGAATATGTAATTATGCAGATCATTAATATAATATAAACATCGTTGCATCGACCACGAAGAAAGAGTGATGGGGGACTAAGCTTCCACAAAATGGGTAAGGGATAGG
>JZKD02S1683949.1:14757-32222 GCA_000966675.3 Picea glauca
TGAAACAATGGAGGACATGGGAAATATAATGCCAACGATATACACAGCCCTGGACAACAAGCAAGCTGAATATCAGTCGCACATGATTGAAGTAGAAGGTATAATCAACAACCATGCCTTTACTATTTTAATTGATTCAGGGGCTAGCCATAGTTATATAGATCCTAGAGTGGTGGAAAGTTTGCAATTGTCAAGAAGACAACATGAAAAGTATTGGTTAGTGTAGCTGGCTACATGAACTAAGAGGAAAGACACTGAGTTGGTCAAGTCCTCTCCCGTGGACATGAATGGACTGAGCACAAAGGCTGAATTGAATATTCCGCCTTTAGGATCTTATCATTGTCTAATGGGATGGAATGGTTGGACCAACACCACACCATCTTGGACTGTCATAGCAAGGCATTCACTTGCCTGGATGAGGAAATAAATCTGAAAACATTCCAAGGAATTCCCAGAGTTGTTGCTATCAGAGAAATATCAACAATGCATCTGAAGAAGTGCTACATAAAAGGCTGCCAATTATTTGCGGCCCATGTGGAGGAAGCATCTAAGGATGAGGTCTCAAATATTGGAGATCATGCGGTACTAAAGGATTTTGAAGATGTATTCCAGGAGGTACCAGGATTACCTCCAAAGAGAGATATTGACTTCTCTGTAAACTTGATGCCTGGAGCAACTCTAGTGTCGAAAGCTCCTTACAGAATGAGTACGCTAGAGCTGAAAGAGTTGCAATTGCAGCTTGAAGAGCTTCTGAAGAAGGGGAACATACGTCCAAGTGTGTCACCTTGGGGAGCCCCAGTCCTGTTCGTGAAGAAGAAGGACCGGACGCATAGATTGTGTATCGATTTCAGACAATTGAACAAAGTAACTCTAAAGAAAAAATATCCTCTGCCGATGATTGATGACCTCTTCGATCAGTTGAAGGATGCGAAGATATTTTCAAAGATAGATCTCAGTTCGGGATATCATCAAGTAAGGATAAAGGATGAAGACATCAACAATACCACCTTTAGAACAAAGTATGGTCATTGCAAGTTCACAGTGGTTCCGTTTGGGCTGTTAAACGCACCCGATGTTTTTATGTGCCTGATGAATGGTGTATTCAGGGACTATATAGACAAGTTCATTATAGTCTTTTTGGATGACATTCTGGTGTATTCCAAGTCCGAGGAAGAGCATCAACACCATCTTAGGATGGTGTTGTAGGTGCTAAGAGAGCACCAACTGTATGCCAAGTTGAGCAAGTGCTCGTTTTATCAGGAGTAGATCCATTACTTCGGGCATATTATTTTGAAGGATGGGATATCTGTAGATCCTGACAAGATTGAGGCCATTAGAGAATGGTCAGCACCAAAGAACATGACGAAATTCAGATCCTTTATGGGTCTATCTAGTTATTACATAAGGTTTATCACACGATTCTCAAGAATATCTCACCCTATCACTTCCTTGAAAAGGAAGGAGAAAAAGTTTCTATGGACATAAAAGTGTGAGAGAATCTTCCAACAATTGAAGAAATTGTTAACCAGTGCTCCAATCCTGTTGATCATAGATCCAAATGAAGATTTCATGGTATGCGCAGATGCATGAAAAGAAGGACTAGTAGGAGTCTTCAGTCAGAATGGATTCGTAATCTGTTATGAATCCAGAAAGCTGAAAGAGCACGAAAGGAACTATGCAACTCACGATTTGGAGTTGGTAGCCATAGTACACGCTCTAAAGAAATGGAGACATTACCTCATGGGAATGAATTTCGAACTGGGAACAGAACATAACGGTCTGAAGTATTTGTTTGATCAGCCAACCTTGAACGTTAGACATAGTAGGTGGTTGGAGATTCTATGTGAATATGATTTTGATATCAAGCATATCAAAGGGAAGGAGAATAAAGTGGCTGGTGAACTCAACATGAGAGTACACGAATTAAATGCTACAACCATTAGAATGTACCAAATTGATATTAAAAGCAAAATTTCAGAGGCTGCAAATACAGATTTGCAGTACAGGGATTTGGTAGCAAAGCTACAACAAGGTAAGATGCCATAGAAAGTGGAGAATTATAAATTGGAAACTGAAGGAACACTTCTGTACAAGAGCAAAATTTATGTACCTAAGGTCCAGTATTTGAAACTTGCGATTTTGCATGAAATGCATAATGTGCCTTATGCAGGGCATGTTGGATATCAAAAAACTATGGCAACAGTCAAGAGACATTACTTTTGGCCAGGTATGAAGAAAGATATTGTTGAATACATCACCATATGTATGGAGTGTCAGAAGGTTAAAGCTGAGCACAGACACCCAATAGGGTTGCTACAACCTTTACCCATTCCTGAGTGGAAGTGGGAAGTGGTGACAATGGATTTCATCATGGGATTGCCTAGAACATGCAGGCAACATGATTCAATCATGGTGGTGGTGGAAAAGCTTACGAAATCTGCCCATTTTATTCCACTAAAGGCTACTCACAAGGCATCAGATGTTGCTGATATTTTTATGAAGGAAGTGGCACGATTGCACGGAATTCCCAAGACAATTGTGTTTGACAGAGACCTGAAATTTACCTCAAATTTTTGGAAAGGGATATTCAAAGGGCTCAAAACGAATCTGAACTTTAGCACAACCTATCATCCTGAGTCTAATGGGAAGACAAAGAGGGTGAACAGAGTAATAAAATATATGCTAAGGATGCATGTGATGGACAAACCATCGAAACGGGAAGACTAACTACATTTGGTAGAATTCGCCTACAATAATGGGTATCAAGCATCATTGAAGATGTGCCCATTTGAAGCACTTTATGGCAGAAAGTGAAATACTCCAGTGAGCTGGGATAATCTAGTTGATAGGGAAGTGGTTGGGCCAGAGTTGCTCAAGGAAATGGAAGAACAAATGCTAAAAATTAATCAGAATTTGAAAGCTACCCAAGACAGGCAGAAGAGTTATGCTGATAAAAATAGAACCCACAAAGAGTCTAAAGTGGGTGATCATGTTTTCCTGAAAGTGAAAGATAACAAAAGTTCCCTGAAGCTAGGAAACTATGCCAAGTTGGCAGCCATATTTTGTGGGCTATTTGAAATCCTAGAAAGGATTGGGCCAGTTGCATATATGCTTGCATTACTTGCATCCATGACCATACATAATGTGTTTCATGTTTTACTGCTTAAGAAATATACACTTGATGTTAATCATGTAATTGATTAGAATGTGATTCAGGTGGAGCAAGAAGGTGTCCTGCAAGTGCATCCTGTGCGCATATTGGAGCGGAAAAACAAACAGCTTTGGAATCGAGCCATAGGTCTTGTAAAGGTCCAGTGGACCTGGTACGGTCCTGAGGACATGACATGGGAGCATGAGGATGCTATGCGGGCATAATACCCACATATTTTTGAATATTTTGAAAATCTTGTTGATGGTATGTGAAATTTGCACCGAGGACAGTGCAAAAATAAGGGGAGGGGATTGTAATATCCCCAAGGACGAGCCCCGTTGTAATCATGTTTATGAATTTTAAATCATGTATATGAATTCTAAATCATGTTTTGTAGGCTGGTGAGCCAAGTATTGATAAGCTAGTGGCTTATGTGTTTATTAGGCCGGAGAGCCTAAGTATTAAGGCTAGGAACCTGATTTGGAATATGTAATTATGAAAATCATTAATATAATATAAACATCGCTGCGTGTCGACCGACCACGAAGAAATAGTGATGGGGGACTAAGCTTCCAAATAATGGGTAAGGGAGAGATGACTGAGAGGTAGGAAGAAGGGATACACTTGAGGGCTTAAGTCCTTAGGAATAATAATTTATTATTATTCCAAAGTGGTGTGAAATGTATGATTTTTTGTTTTTCCTAAGTCCCGGGAGAGGCAACGCATGTAGCTCCAATGTGTGCAAAAGGGAACGCATACTTGATGGAGTGCATGCACTTTCATGGGCGACAGGTGTCGACCCAGGCACATGCAATTTAACCCAAGAATTGAGCCATGAGGAGGGTTCGTCCTCCATTCTTCCATCCGATATTTGAATTGTGGGGAGTCAATGTCTGATCATTGCATACTTCACACAACTCTGAAAATTGAAACCATGAGACCTCTGTGATCGACTGGTGTATTCCCGCAAATTTCATCCAGTCTCTACGTATAGTCTCCATCATCGACCTCTGCATAATTTTCTTGTAACGCACCCTGACAACCAGTGGAAAACCCCGTGGACTGAGTTGTGTGTCCTGTGTGTCCTGTGAACCCGATTTATCCATTCTGCAAATCAGAGTTCGTGCTTAACCATCTGGGTTGTTGTCGTCTATGAAACCTGAGCATATAGTAATTGCCTATGCCATTTGTGTTATAGTTTGTGGGATATTGTGGCCACGCAGTCCCTTGGCTGAGTGTGATTGGCTACTGTCATCCGTTCCTTGTTGAGCCTTGTTTTCCTACTTGTGCTAGAATGGAGCTAAAGAAGCAGGATGTCAGGCCTGTGTGCAACACTCTCTCCAGGTGAGAGAGGTGGTTGTGGTTGAATAAGCAGGTTGTCAGGCCTGTGAGCGATTCTTTCCAGGTGAGAGAGTGCGTGGAGGAAGTGAGAACTCCTGGAAGGGATCTTGTAGTTGCCATAGAGCTTAAAGAATTCTGGTCCGACCTGTTGCTGAAGCCCAAGGGAAGGGAGTTTTAGCAGCCAAAGGATTGTCTTGGTGACAGTGAAGGTGTATACTCCCGAGGTGGGACATGCATGTGGGGAATGAGAGTCTATGAGTAGTGGGCATAAGTGGCTCCCGGGAGAGAATACTTCCTCGTAAATTGTGTGTCTTCTCGTTATCTTTCCTAGCCTAGGATTCCCTCGCCCAGTGGAGCTTAGTCCCAGCTTGGGGGTGACCTGTTGCTGAGAGTGATGAGCAGCGTGGTCTAAGGCTGGGAGGTTCGTGGAAGGTCTGCATGTAGTTGGTTGTGTTACACCAGTTTAAAATACAAGTGTTAATTCTGTACTTAATTTATATGTGATGCATGTCCGTGTCTTGAAATGCTATCATGTATTCCGTTGCAATGATATTTACTATTAATTCCATAAATTTTGTATGTTAGCAATAATTATATGTTTACTCTATGTTAAGTCATTTAACTTAATGTAAATGCATATTATGTAAGTTTGAGAATGTTTTTCGTGTAGTAGCGTTTCCCAACAGTAAGGGTTGATGGTTGGGGATGTTACAGGTCCCTTCATGAACTCTTGCTCTGATGCACTGTAAGACTTTGCAGTATCTACTGCAAATTCTGTGATAAATCCTGCAACAATATTGTCTAACAAGAAACCTATTGAGCGTGTAAATTTATTGTACACTTGTTGTAACTGTGCGTTTTCCACAGGATTCCACTCTAGCTGTTTGATATGATTTGTAGGGTGGTTGTCTTTCAACCTCAATATACATGCCTGCAACACATGGGAGAAATAAAAAAAAAAAAAAATCATGCAAGTCTCTGAATATGTACTTGTCCAGATATTTGCACGGTGTTAACTTTGGGTTTCTGTTATCTTTCTACTCAAACTCCAACTCCTTTGTTTTCAACTAGCTCTCGATCTCTGCCTTCATTGGTTTCCATAGTCTCAACATGCCCTTTTATATTCTCATTCTTTTAACGTTTTTTCGCCAGATCTAACATTCTTCTTACACTACTTCAACATATCTAATTCACTCAATCCCATTATGTTCCAACCGACAACAAAACCATCTATTGGTTAACTACTTTATCTACTCTGATCTTACCTTACTGTCATAAGTTGACCCAGGTTCAAATTGAACCAACTTTCAACAAAATCCCTCTAAAACTATCGCCCCCCTTGGTAAACCAGAAGGCAACACAGTACATAGGGTGTACTGCGCAGTCTCATCCGAGATAGTTCTATGGGTGGTTGCATCTCAGACGCTTGCAGCCTCGGAATAAGTGGGGATCTATGGTTGTACATTGTGATCTTTATTTATTTAGTCTAACATCGGTCACTCTTACTCATGCATGTGAAATCTCAGATCTAACTAGTTCCTTCATTTATTTATCTAGCATTTAATCATTAACAACAATGGGGATGCATAACATTCAATCACATAACACAAGTTTTATCGTGGTTCACCCCCTCCTCGGCTATGTCCAAAAATATTTGTCTCTCAAGCTATTTTATTATGTCCCGACAACATAACCATTTGTTGGTTAACTACTTTATCTACTCTTATCTTACCTTACTGTCATAAGTTGACCCGGGTTCAGATTTAACTAGCTTCCAACAAAATCCCTCTAAAACTATCGACTCCCCTGGTTAACCAGAAGGCAGCACAGTACACAGGGTGTACTGCGCAGTCTCACCCGAGATAGTTCTATGGGTGGTTGCAATACTTAGATGCTTGCAGCGTAAGAATAAGTGGGGATTTGTGGTTGTACCTTGTGATCTTCATTTATTTAGTCTAACATCTTAATTAAACAGTCACTCTTACTCATGAATGTGAAATCTGATATCTAACTAGTTCCTTCATTCATTTATCTATCATTTAATCATTAACAACAACGGGGATGCATAAAATTTAGTCACATAACACAAGTTTTATCGTGGTTCACCCCCTCTTGGGATACATGCACAAATATTTGTCTCTCAAGCTATTTTATTATGTCTCAACAATATATTGTGTCACACACGTTTACAGTCTTGGATCTTACAATCTCAACAAGCTTCCTGATCCCTGAGAGGCTGACTAGATCGCACCAGGCTCCTTAGCCTGTGATATAAACCTCGAGATAGAGTTGCTCGACTCTTCTCTAGCTCATCATCATACATAATGGTGCAGTTTTACCCTTTCTCCCTCTTCTCTTTGTCTCCCCCCCAGACCTCCTAGTTACTACTTATACATATTCTTGGCTTATCATCCATTACAACATCTTATTAAAACCCTAACCCTAATGTAGTTAGGTCTCCCTTTCATGAGTGCCTCGCATGATTCCCTCATGCATGCTACTTTTCCTTCCAACTATCTTTTTTCCACTTCGTGCTTTTCTCTACGCTATTGTTGTAGGGAAATCACATTTGTTTGTTGTTTTTTGCTTCTATTGCCAAGGACGAGTCAACCTCCAAATATAGGTGTTATACCCTCATCAGAAAGGTCGATTTACGTGCTTCTGGTCACACCATGTGTTGAGATCTAATTACTACTCAAATTGGGTGCTATTTGAGTTGTCAGGAGGATCGATATATTGTTGTTGCAGATTAAATGTGATTTTTATCCTTTGTGGAAGAGTTCCCTCTCATATCATGGTATATCTAGTGCATGGAGGACTGTTGCAAGCGTACCCACAATTCATAATTTAAATACCAAATTTATATATATGCGTGGAGAGTCACCTCTAGGTCAGATATTGACTGCTGTGTTTACCATTTATTTGGAATAATTATATATGATCAATCCTTGTTGTTGCAGTTTTGTTATGGTGTGTTGAGATATTTGAATAAACATTATGAGCAAGAAATCATTTGTTGTCTTTTCCAAGTCCCTTTTCGTACTGTTATTTTTGGGAAGTTTATCTTTGCAAAGAATATATCATATTGCATATACAATAGTTTTTGGGTAAATTGTTTGACGAAATACCTCAGAGACAAAACTTAAACAAATTTAGAAATTTTGGTGGGAATTTCGTGAAATTCCAAGAAGGGAATTTTAGAGTGGTATCAAAGCATGTTCCTTTATAGATGTGGGCTTTAAGGGGCACTTATAACCAGATTTATGAGACGAGAAGATGGACATAGCATTACCTATCAAAGACATAGGGGGAGAATCCCATATCCCCCTGGGTGGGAAGAAGAAGAAGTGGTTAGAGAAGAATAAATAGGAGAGGCATCACCATCTATTACAACTAAGGGAAAAGAAACTATGGGGGAATAATATGATACCAGGATCAACAGTCTGTTCAATATTTTGAATGATTTGTCCAAGGGTCAAAAGGCCATGATGGACCTTATGGGGCATCTAGCTAAGAATTCCTTGGAGGGCCCAATGAAGAAGAATCATAATGGTGATGGGGGTTCAAACAATGGAGATGGTATCCACTCACTTACTACCATGCAGATCCACCCCCACTTGTACATGAAATCCCCCATACCCATTATGCCTCAATTTTTGGGGAATGATGTCGTAGGTCCATTGATGCAGGTTGATCAGGAGGAGCCCTATAGGGAATATTTAGAGGAGTACATGAGGCTAGGAGATTATTTCCACTCAACCATTTCATTCACAGAGTTTTGAAATATGAAGAGCATAAATCGATTGAGAGGGCCCATGAGTGCCATGAATTTTTTTTTAGAGTTGCAACATACCCTTGGGAAGGTCACTATTTTCAACTTTGTCGGGGGCTCTAAATGTTTTGCTAGATCATGGGTGAAAAAGCTCGACACTTACTTCCAGTTGCATCAGATGACAGAGATAGATACCATTAAGTTGGCCACCTTGCACCTGGATGGAGAGGCCCATGAGTGGTGGTACAATGGGTTAGTCACCTTGAGACATGTTGGGGTTACCTCCTAATTGGACTTCACACAGAGACTCATCAAGATATTTGACAAGAAGGACCCTGAGATTCACTTCAGAGAGTTGGCTCAACTCAGGCAGACAGGTAGCCCATAGACCTATATATTAGAGTTTTAGAGGGTGGTTGTGATGGTGACAAACATTTTAGAGGGTTGTTTGGTGATGTTGTTTGTTGAGGGGATAACAACGCCTCTATGAGGATGGGTCAAGGCCTACAAGCCTACCTCCTTACAGGATGCAATCATTAGAGCTCGGAACATGCAGGATGCAGTACCTAAAATACAGTTTTCGCCCAAACCCACTTTTATCTCGAAGACTAAGGAAATTAGAACCCCTCAGAGAGATTGGGCCAACAAGCACAAAATGGAGGAAGAGACAAGGAGAGAATTGAGGAACAAGAAATTGTGTTTCAGCTGTTAGGAGCCATGGGCACCAAGACACAAATGCGATGGGAAGGACATAATGGGAAAGGCCCATTACATTGAGGTATACTCTGACAGTGAAAGTGATGAGGATGAGGAGGTGGAGTAGGCACATGACCAAGGACATCCAACATTAGGAGAGGAGTTTTCATAGGCTGGGGCTAAGGACCCAGTCATGGGCTTGATGTCAAGATTTCTAAGGTATCATACCTTTAGGTTCAGAGATGTCCTACAGGGGCACATGGTGACAATATTGATTGATGGGGGATCATCTCATAACTTCATTGATGATAACATGGTCGAGAGGAGAGAAATTCAATGGGTTCACAATAGTCATACTAGGAGGCCACTAGATGAATTGCACCAAGTGGATGACCAAGCTCACAATAACCATGGGAAAATACTCAATGACAGATGATTTCTTCATGGTGGAAATACCAGACACCAATGTAGTGTTGGGCATTCAATGGCTTTACTCTATTGGGAGATACACTGTTGATTAAAGGACCATGGAGATAGAGTTCACAGGCTCAGATGGCAATAAAGTGATCCTACGAGCCATGCACCGATACCCACCGAAGATTGTGTCATCACACAACATGCAGGAAGTTATGAGGCATGGTGATATAGAGTGGGTTTTGGAGTGTTTTATTTCTGACAGAGAGCCACTTGACCATATGCAACAACTTCCAGAGGACTTACAGGTATTACTCCACAAACAACATAAAGTATTTAGTGACATTCCTCCTGGAATTACACCTGATAAAGGTTTTGAGCATATCATAGAGCTAGAAGAGGGGGTCCAAGAAGTTATCACAAACCCCTATCAACACCCTAAAGTTTACAAGGATGAGATTGAAAAAACCATCAAAGAATTATTGAAAATGGGCCACATCCACCCTAGTTCCAACCCATTTTCCTCTTCCGTTGTCTTAATCAAGAAGAAGGATGGTACTCTACGGATGTGTATTGACTACAAGGCTCTAAAAAATAAAATGATCAAGAATCGGTACCCCATACCCAGGATCGATGAATTAATGAATGAGCTTAGGGGAGCCAAATTTTTCTCGAAGATTGATCTTCGATCAGGCTAAAATCCGATCAAGGAACGAGAGCATGACATACCTAAAACAACCTTTCGATGCCACTACGGGAATTATGAGTTTTTGGTCATGCCATTCGGGCTAACTAATGCCCCTACCACTTTCCAGTCATGCATGAATCATGTGTTTAATAAGCAACCGAGGAAGTTCTTATTGGCCTTCTTTGATGATATCCTCATATACAACAAAACATGGGACGACCATCTGCAACATCTTGATGAAGTAATTGGTATTATGGAGAGTCAGCAGTTGTATGCAAAGGAATCCAAGTGCGAATTTGGTATGAAAGAGATGTTGTACTTGGAGCACATGATTGGGATGAATGGGGTATAGGTGCACCAAGAAAATATCAGGGCGATGATTGAGTGGCAAACTCCTAGGAATGTGACAAAACTAAAGAGTTCCCTTGGTCTCTGCACTTACTACGAGAAATTTGTTAAGGGATTCTCACAGTTGACAATGCCACTGACCGATATCACCAGAAAGGGGGATTTCGTTTGGATAGAGGAGGCCGATAAGACATTCGAGAAAATGAAGCAGGTGATGAGTTTAAGCCCTATTTTAGCACTCCATGATTTCACTCAACCCTTTGTCTTGGAGTGTGATGCTTCGGGAATTGGGATAGGAGTTGTATTGATGCAAAGCGGTCACCCAATCACGTTTGAGAGCCGCAAACTCTGAGAGTATGAGCGATATTACTCCATATACGACAAAGAGATGTTGGCCATAATGCATGCTTTGACCAAATTCCGACAATACTCGGTGGGAAACAGGTTCAAGGTAAAGACCGATCATAATAAATTGAGGTTTCTCATGGAGCAAAAGGAAATGAGCGAGAGGAAACAAAAATATATCAGTAAAATCCAAGCCTATGATTTTGAAATTGAGTATGTGAAAGGAAAAAATAATGTGGTCGTTGACACCCTATCTAGGATACCCACTATCTCTCTCATGGAGATTTCAATGGAATGGAAGGCACTTATATTGGTAGAATACTCCAAAAACATGTTTGCTTGCGAGATACTTGATGGTCAGGTCTCTAATGACAGGTACAGGGTTATTGACGACATCATATATTATAAGGACCAGATCTATTTAGTACCAAAATCTCAGTTGAAATAAAAAATTATGCATGATGTGCATACTTCTCCTTTGGCAGGTCATCCAAAATACCTGGAGACTTATAGAAAAATCCAAGAGAGGTTAACTTAGAAGGGTCTCAAGACCGATGTATTGAAGTTTGTATGGGAGTACCACATTTGTCAACAGAACAAGGCGGAACATACCCATCCAACAAGATTGCTCCAACCGCTCCCCATTCCTGAACAAAAATGGGAAGGCATTTCGATGGATTTTATTATAGGGCTACCTCTGATTCAGGGGAAGGATTGTATCTACGTGGTGGTTGAAATGCTTAAAAAATTCTCCCATTTATTTTCCATATCATCCAAATACTTTGTAGTGCAAGTAGCGAAATTGTTCTTCAGAGAGGTATTTTGGCTGCATGGGTTGCCCAAGACAATTTTCAGTGATCGAGACAACAGGTTCATGGGGGGCTTATGGCAAGAGATATTCACACTTGTAGGGACATAATTAATGCCTAGTACCAGTTATCACCCCCAGATTGATGGGAAAACCAAAATTGTGAACAAATGGATCGAGGGGTATTTGAGAAATTATGTATCGGGGCAACAAAAGGCGTGGATCAAATGGTTGCACTTGGGTGAGCATTGCTATAACACCACTTATCACATGTCGATCAAGATGACACCTTTCAAAACTTTGTATGGTTATGACGCCACCACCTTTATGTACAGAGCATTCGGGGACAACTGGGAACCCAAATCCAAAGATTGTATTCAAGAGAGTAATGAAATCTTGCGAACTCTTAAAGATAACTTGCAAATGACACATAATCAACATAAGATGTATGTCGATAAACAAAGAGTGGAGCGTAGTTTAGAGGTGGGAGACTTGGTATACCTCTGCTTGAAACCATACAGGAAGTCATCCTTGAAAATGAAGGGGAAGAGAAATTGAAACAATGATTTTATGGTCCCTACATGATTTCGAGGCGAGTCGGGGAGGTATCTTATGAGTTAGAGCTCCCAGAGGGGTGTGAGATACACATTGTCTTTCATGTTTCATGCCTCAAGAAGGAAGTGGGACAACATGTTGTCACCTCTACAGAGATACCACCATTGGATGAGGAGGGCAGTTGATTCTAATTCCGGAGGAGGTGTTGGAGACCAGAGAGAGGAAATTAAGGAACGAGAGCATCAAAGAGTACATGATCAAATGGAAAAATCTGCTTATCGAGGACGCCACTTGGGAAGGAGAATAAATATTGCAACATCCTGGATTGCAATTGGTCGAGGACAAGCAATGTCAAGCAGGGAGGATTGTAATGTCCCCGTTGGCCTAGGAGGCATAAGGAGTGGTTCCGCTAGCTTAATTTGGTTCCCATAGGCTAAGTCGGAAAAGTTACCTAGGGAACTCAACTTTTTCCTAGGAAATTACTTTATAAAGTGAAAAAGGAAAAAGGGGGACATGGGTCTTGGGAAAATGAAGTCACTTAAAAATTATAAAGTGTGCAAGCATAAAGTGACTTTAAAAATAAAATTAAAAGTAAGTGAGCGGGAAATAGATCATGGGAGAAATAAAAGAGGGGAAAGGAGGAGGCACCCCTCATTCTTGCATTTTGCTCATTTGGAAAATAGATTTTGGAGAGCTCTTGAGGAAAGAGTCTAGGGTTTTTGAAACCCTTGTTCATCTATTGATTTGGGTGTTGCAACGATACAAAATAGCTAGTTTTGGGAGGAAATCACTCAGATTTCTTCAGTGATCTTCATTTCCACTAAGCTTTTCCTTAGTGTAGTAGAGTTTTGTTGGCTGGTAGCAAGTTTTGGTTGTGTGATGGTTGAGTTTTATAGTGGAGGGTTGAGATGGTAATAAAATCTCATTCCCATAAATTTGTGGGTCGAATTACTTGAAGAGGGGTGGATTAATGACTGTTGGGTGAAATTATTGTTGATAGGGGCCGATTTTATGAGTATGAGCAATATTTGTTAAGTGGTTGGGTGCTTCATCTACAATCTGGGCATGATTTCTAGTGTGTGGACAATGCATATCAGAGGGGAAACATTCCGTGTGAGGTTGGATACCTTGGGACAAATCTGTTGATAGTGAAAGAGGTTCGATTTTTTATTTTTTTTCTCTGCGCTATTGTTCAAGGGAAAACATATTTGTTTGTCGTTGTTTGCTTCTATTTCCAAGGACGATTCAAAGTCCAAATTTGGGCACTATCCCCTCATCAAAAAGGCCGATTTACTTGCTTCTGGTCACACCTTGTGCTGAGATCGAATTACGACTCAAACTGGGCACTAGTTGAGTTGTCAGGAGGATCGATATATTGATGTTGTTGATTAACTGTGATTTTTATCCTTTGGGGAAGAGTTGCCTCTCATATCATGGTATATCTAGTGTGTGGGACTGCTGCAAGCATACCCACAATTGAGAATTTAAATACCAGCTTTATATATATGCATGGACAGTCATCTCCAGGTCCTATATTGACTGATGTGTTTACCATTTATTTGGAATAATTATATATAATCAATCCCTGTTGTTGCAGTTCTATTATGGTGTGTTAAGATATTTGAATAAACATTATGAGCAAGAAATCATTTGTTGTCTTTTCCAAGTCTCTTTTCATACTGTTATTTGTGGGAAGTTTATCTTTGCAAAGAATATCTCAGATTGAATCTACAATAGTTTGTGGGTAAATTATTTGACGAAATACCTCAGAGACAAAACTTAAACAAATTTAGAAATTTTGGTGGGAATTTCGTGAAATTCCAAGAAGGGAATTTTACAGACGGTAAAAACACGAAAACCAATTTTGATATTAAATTTGATTTACATGACATTTAACTTATGTCTAATGTCACTTGGATCCTCTTTGTTTTTTGACACTAAGAGGACGTTGCAATCAAACAATGAAATTCCATGAAAAACACTTATTACCTATCTTTGGGTAACCAAACTTCGAGCTAGGGGTTGGAATCTTAAAACCAAAAATTGTTAACTTATATGTGATGTTGTATCAGATCAATTACTTCAATTTATTTTTAAATTTGGACAAAAGCAAAATGACTAACATATAAAAAACTTACAAGAAGTTGATATTCATCTATTTACGTTGCATAATGAGAAATTGATATCCATTTATTTAGTGTGCATGATCATAAAAGTATGTTATATAAAGAAATGGAGAATATTGGGGTTTACCTCTGGCTGATTTTCAAGACATGCCAATGGTTCAAAGTGTTCACACTTGCACATAGTGGTGACACTTGAAGATAGCGTTGGAGTAGTGTGACAATTGGTTGTGTATTGTGAAGTCGCACATTCATGCTTGCATTTTTCATTTCCATTCCTACACATACTTGGCTTGGTCACTTTCATTGCAGAGATGACGGTATCCATCCATTCCATAGGTTTTTGATTGGTGATCACTTGGATCATATAGTGGACATGAAGTAATGAACGACAAGGGAAACGATTCTATTGAATCGGTGCCAACTTTCCTTTGACTCGTAGCTTCCCTTCATAAGGTTCCTATTCTATCAACATTAGTAACACCAACAACAAAACTAACATCTCGTTCCGATAATGTAGGTAATATGAGAGACACAAATCTATTATAGCCCCTCCCTCCAATTGTTGATCGATGTCCTGCGTGCATTAGAAGAGGGTTCAAAGTTACTTAAATGTCTGCAACATAGCCATCCATGATAAGGAGATAATAGCATTTCAGTTGTGCACTCTAAGACCATAGAATCCCTAATATCGACCAAATCAGGTACAATTCCAGAGGTTCCTATGTATGGTGCCAAGGTTCATGAGGGTGACTTTCTCTAGCACCTTTCCTAGCTTCACCACATCACACTCAAGCAGTGACAACAAGATCTTCGCCCACATAACCACGTATGGGTATGGCAAGGTAACGTTGTCATCAATGATGATGGGGATGTAGCCAAGGGCCATGGAATCCACAATGCAAGATCTCTAGGGCACCCACCCCAACGAGCAAAGGAAGAAAACTGAGCGCATGATTTCTATGTGGTACCCCTCGAATCACTTCTTCTTTATGTATAATCTCTTGTTGTGCCCAAATTTTTTCCATATCTTTGGACATTAGGTTGTGTCGGCTAGTGTTTTAAATGAATTTTGCTTGCTATTTATGAAATTAATTCTCTATTTACAATATTTTTTGAAAAATGGTTCCTATGGCATAACCATCAGTAGATGGTTCTGATCGCAATTGATGGATGAGATGCAGTTCAAACATGTTATGTTGTTTCTACAAGCTATTGACAAGTATGTTCTAAAATCCTTTTCAACTTATTTATTTTCATGGATTAGAGCATATGTTCAATACACAATATGGTTTTTGTGTGCAGTTTTCTTCCATCATTTGAATCGGGTTTGATATTTGCCCCAATGAGTAGGTAAATAAATTATAAAGATTAAATGTCTTCAAAGAATTTAATAATGCTATATATTATCATGTAACTGCAACCACGATGACATTTACTATGACATTGTAATGCATAAAGGGAAAATAAGTCGACTTTGATTTTTGAACACTTAAAGCCTAATCTAAAGCACATAGGGTTCTCATATGAAGAAGATGAAACAATTTGTAGATGGCAATGTAAGAGTTTCACAGACAAAAGATAAACAACCATTAATTGATTTGAAAAAAGGATTTTATAGTAATCGATTGGAACATAAAACTTGACCTTTGAATTTTGGCATTGTGCGGATTGTCAATAATTGTGGTCTAGTGGCTAGGCATAATAGATAATGATATAAAAAACTACTACAATGGTTTGGCTTCTTGATAGAGACTTAAAGCATTCAATTGGGATCTAAAATCAGATTGTATGTAACGTTGTGTGTAAAGCTTAACATATGTATGTATCTCTCTATATGAGAGTTGTTTTATGAGAATATTTTGGCAATGAATGCTACTATGCATGCTATGGGGATCCTATGGTTCAACTAAATTAATATATGACAATACTTTGATGTGTTGTTCAAGCTTTTATGCCATGGTGGTACAATGAACCATGAGAAAGTGGTTAGGCGATCTAGGAATGGTGATAAAAAGGCAATCAAGAGATCCAGTGCCAAACACCAACTAATGAAATTTCAAATCAATGTTAAACATTACTATTTGTTAGAGCCATGATTATTGTTTATCAAAAAATAATAATGGAAACGAAAAATATTCATTTTAAGCATGGAGAAAAAGAGCCAAGTCTACACTAAAATATCAAACTTATAAGTTATTGTACAATGAAATTTAGAAGATAATTTTTAATTATTATATACACATGAGGGATTGTGAAAAAAAATATAGGAAAAAGCAAAAACAAACTCAAAGTCAACTATTCGTTATTAGAGTTGGCATGATTCGTTTTCATTAACATAGTTTTGATAAATCAATTAAGCCTAATATATGTGGTTGCAATTGCAAGTCTCCTCGTGAGTATAAATAAAGATTTCATTTCTTTTACACATATTTTGACAAATGGATTTCATCAATTCAAAGAGCACATTAAATGATTAAAGCAAAACGATATCACCTACCACGTACAAACTTTAGTAACTAGCATACGCTTTAACGGCAAATAAGAGGAAATTATTTTTCAAAAAATCCGTGAAGAAAAAGTTTCAAGTGTTAAAGTCATTGGAATTTCCCGTGGAAAAGTGTTAATGTCATTTGGGCATTATGACAATATTAGATATGGAAAATCAGAAAAATTCTTCTGGGCATTATGATAACATTAAATAGGGATATTTATGAACATTATGAAAAATAGGGATATTTATGAAAAATCGATGGAGAAAAATCTCCGGAGAAAAATCAAATTGTCTACTGTAACTAAGTGTGTCACACTAGAAGGTGGATTTCATGAACATTTTAACTATAATACTAGAAACTCTTACATCTTTCAAAATATTCGTTCTCATCTTGAACATTCTAAAATTGAAAATGGTGATTATGGAAGCATGTTATCCCCTCTCTAGTGAATATTGAACAAAACCCCTGTGGTATTCCAATCCCTTAACATAAATAAGGTTCAAAATGTCCCCAGGGTCTCTAAGGAAATTCTCTAATTTAACAACAAATCAAATTAAATTCATATACATGTCGATTTCAAAATATCTCATCCATATAAGCAATTAAAAATTTAATCTATGTCGTACTTCGATTATTAAAAAAAAACACAATGTATTTTACTGTGATTATAAGGGGAGTGAGAACTCTACCTACTCAAATAAATGGCGACAACAATAGGGTTATGAATGC